>PJEM01008200.1:0-48072 GCA_004023845.1 Helogale parvula | reverse complement strand
AAGATAATGCTCTTTGACCCCAAATGGGGGGGTCTGAGCATCAAAGGGGGGGGGTGTGGTAGACTGCCTTCCCTAAGGAATGTGGTGAAAAACCCCAAGATAAGGGAAGGCAACCTGGCTATGTACTTAACATACCTCAGGACTCTGTCACCCAATCAGACCTTATGTCTTTATGTTACCATGCATGGGAAACAGAGAAGTAGAAATCTCATAAAAGGCTACACCCTGCTGTGCTTGGGGCTCGTTTTTTTGGGTATGAACCTACTGAGTGTGCAAGCACAAATAAAGTTGCTTCCTGGAAAGAAAAGCCTCGGTGTCATGACTCTGTGCCAACCTTGGTCCTGTTACAGGATGGGCAGATGAAGTGGGAGAATGGGAATTCTGGAGTATAGAAGATATAAAGCTTAGAAGATGGTAAGGAAAGCTTTGGCCAGATTTCAGGATTTGTGTTGCCTGTGTTGGAAAGTTTGAAGATTACTGTGAAAGTAACTGGAGCCACTCTATAATTTGAGGGGTAGAATAACATGATCACACATGGGTATTAAAAAGAAACCAGGCAGGGAAGATGTAAGACACAGCAGTATTGAGGGTATGGCAGCCAGAGGACTGTGCTTGGCCCACCTCCAAGAACAGGAAGCTGAATTGACAAGGACCCAGATTCCTCTGAAATCCTTCCCAACATTTCACCTAAATCCACACTCCCTATAGGCTGCTCGTGGAGTGAATGAGCATGGCAGGAATACCCAGGGAGCCTCTTCCTGGAAATACTAACAACTTTGATGGCTGACTTTGCTTCAGACTCTCTGATGGATTTGTTGAACTAATTTTAGATCCCATGCTAACTAGGATACTTCTGGACAACCTCTAGGCTCTCTCTTTCACTCAGGGTGAAATGTGCATCATGGTCTGATGTTTCTCCCAGCCATACCTGTCTCCTTCCCAATTGCCTTTCATGGGCATGTCTTCTAATAAACATCTTGCACATTCCACCTTGTCTTGGCATCCACTTGGAAGACAGACCAGTGGTGTTCTAGACCCAACTCAGACAAGCTGTTGAGAGCCAATAATTAAATTTTGGGGAATTTTGCAAGCCAGTTTTCAAAAATTATCCCCATTATCAAAAAATTATAAACTTACAATTAAATAAATTTAAAATAAAATATTCAATCCTCATTTTCTAATTATTTATCCTATTTTTCTATTACTTTTGCTCTTGAAGTGACTTATTTATAATGCTGCAGATCCTATACAACGGTATTTGTTAAAGAACACAGTGGAACAAAGAAGTTGTTCACAGAAGAAAAGAAAGGAATGGTTTCAGGCAAGGTCACCTTCCTTTAGGGGGCAGAGCAGAGGGTTTTATGATGCAGATTACTTCACAAGTGCCCGTGTGAGAATTCCAGACTGATTGGTTTAAAATTCTACTTCTGGGGGAAGTTGAAACTGCAATTAAGGCTAGGTATTAAGTCTTGGTGGGGCTTAACATAAAACACTCCATTTTGGTCCTGTTGTTACTTCTTAACAATTTTCTTCTTTTGATCAAAATCTCAGCCTAACTAAAAGATATGATCAAAATTTAAGACATTAGTGCTATTCTCAAATACTGCTCTAGTTTTTCTAGCTTTCCTGGATCCTGTTTTTTGCTGAGTCTCTGTGGTATTTATGGGCCCTGAATACAGGCTCACAATTTTCGAATCAGTCATTTTTCTTGTAACTTTTCTGACATAGGGAGATGCTTGGTAGTTAGTGGCTCTGTATGTTAGTTTAAAGCTTTTGAAAGAATGCAAGGCACCAGGAAGATTTTTATGGTAACTATAACCAGGATAATTCCTAATGTTTGGAGTGTACTTAGAGCATTTCCCAACACCCAAACTAATCAAAGAAAGACCCCATCGAATAAGTTACCTATTTAAGCCATATGATCTTATGTAACTAAGTTTCAGCTGCCGCAGAAGTGTTAATCCAGGTACAAAAGGTGGTTTTGGCCACAGCACAGATAGCTCCAGGGTCAGCTAAAAGATAATCAAGAACAACTTTGGCCAAGAGTCTAAGGATCTCTGCTGGGCAGCTCTTGTTTTAGCAATTGAATCTGCAATGTCTCCAAGGGTTAAGAGGCTTCTAATTATAGTTGCATTTGTATTTACTCCTAATCCTGGGGTAAATCAGGTTTTAAGTGCAAACGGGAAAATAATCTTTTAACCTTAAATAAAAAGTCTCCCTGCATGTCTTACAAAGATGGGTACTGCGGTGGGATCTCAGTAAGGAGAAGCAAGTCTGATCTGGATAATTGTAGGAACATGGGGGGTGCAAATACACTAAAATTCATGTTGTTAAATGTGTCTAATTGTTTACATACTTCTAAGAAGGGTTGATAGAAGTTTGCAGTGACATGGGCAACCCAAGAGAAACTGGTCACTGGGGATATGGCAGAGGTGGGGGTGCAGAGGGGTTCTTTCATGACAAATCTAGTCATCTGAAAGGTCATCACACCCTTGATAGTAGCCTGGGAGATAAAGCTGAGCACATTACCTCTCCAGGACAATGCCAGAGTAAAGAAAAAAATAAAGTGATTTCATTTTTAAAGCATAAAGTCTTGATCTGGAATCTTGAGTGGAAGCAGTTCACCTTGATGTCAGCTACTCCTCTTCCTTATAAATTTGATTCAAAGGTCTCTAGCATCTATAGAGGATATCAGGTGGGCAGACCCTTTAACCATGAAATATGTTTCCAAGCTTCAATGGTTTCTGGTTTTGCAGCAGTATCAGTGGTCAGGACCATTTGGTAATGTCCCTTCTAACAGGGCTTGAGGGCTGATGATCCTCTGATGATGCCTTCAGAATACTCATTCATTGGATCCTAAAGTGTGACCAACAGGATCCAGGCAAGCTTCTTTAATCTGGTGATGATATGCTTGAGCATAAGACACTCAAGACTTACAGTAGCTTATCACACTAGCATGAGACAACAAGGGATCAATAGATGGTTGTATACCAATAGATGTTGGCCTGCCAGTGACTACCTTATATGGAGGGAGTTTATGTTCCCAAAGAGGATACTGGAAGTAATCAGCAAGACCAAAGGCAATACCTTAGGTCCAGGGATTCCAGTGGTTTTGAAAAGTTTAGAAATTTTAAGTTTGAGGAACCCATTGGTTCTCTCAACCCTGCTTGATGACTGGGGATGATAAAAACAACGATAATTCCAAGAAATTTGCAAGATTTTAATTAAGGCTCACCTGATTTTCTCAATGACATGAGTTCCCTGATCACTGGAGACTGTGGAAGGTAAACCCCAAGTGGGAAACACATTTCTCTAACAGTTTCTTTGCCACTGTCAGGGTATCAGCCTTGGAAGGCTTTAACCTATCCAAAAAACACATATACAATAACCATAGCATGATAACCCATATGAAGTAACAATTAAAGTCCAGCAGGTGTTCAAGCATCCAGATGGATGAAGTCTGAGGTCTCTGGGGACATCAATATTTTTTCTAGGATTATGGAACTGGCAGGTCAGACATAACTGGTAGACTATTTTCACAATTTTACAGACATCTCCCCACAATGTCTATCCATGATTTGAGTCATTTTAAACGCACTATGGCGAGTGAAGGAATGCTAAAACTGAAAAATGGGATTTGGTAGCTGGGAAAAACCAAGCAGCTGTCTTGGGTTTCCCAGAGTGCCAACTATTTGTTTAACTTACAACCACTGTTTACCCATCTTAATTTCTCTGATTCAGGAGCAGACTATTGTCATGTTATAAGGACATCAGGGCGGCAACAATTTGCCAACGAGGAGCCATTTTTTGCAGGAGGAGAGTGGACTTCATCCACATGTGCCACATCTTTACAGATTCTTCCCTTGCTATCTTTGCATGAAAGCCAGCTGAGTCATTTCCCTGACACTTCAGTTCAATCCTTTTAGTGAGAGCCTCAATTCTGATAACAACGATTGGTCTAAGAGAACAGCAGTAAGAAGATAATTTACATGTTGCCCATTTGTTATTGTGGTCCAAGAACATGTAAAAAAAACTCTTGTTTCCATAACATATCAAAATTGAGACACCCTCCAAGGCATACTGGTTATCAGTTTGTCCTTCGGGTAACTGGCACGCTAGGGGAAGAGGTCTATTTGTTGGGTAGTTTAGCTTGTAGGGGATTTCCCCTTTTGAATAGGACATAATGGGTAGTAATAGCATAACCAATTTTAAATTCCTTTTTTCATTTTTTTTTACAGTATGACTCATAAACAAAGATTATACCAAGATTAGCTAAAGGAGTATTTCATACATCACAATGAGCATAACAAAATGAAACATTATTGCCTAGCAGTCATGGGACCCATCTTTGTCAAGTAGGGGTAGTAATGTAGCAGGAATAAGGAAATGGCAACATGTAATATGTAGATCAGGCAGTGAGAGCAGAAAGATCACATGGGAAGTTAGTCTACTTTGCAGAGAAATATTGTGTTAATTCAGAGTTAGGAAGGCTTTGGACAGCATGGGAAGTTTGCAAATAAATGACATTTCCTAGGGTTAAATCTGCTGAAGCTTCCACTAACTTTTGTAGCTATGGCAATAGCATTTAAGACAGCTGGGACAAGCATGAACAACCGAATCAAGTTGTCTGATGTAACAGGCAACAGGCCAATGTCTATTACCATGCTCTTACAAGAGCATTCCCAGGGTTTGGTTATTCCTTCCATGCACAAATAACGAGAAAGGTTCTGAAGAGGTAGATGGCCCTAGGGCAGGCAGTTCTTGCAGTGCTTGTTTTGGTTTTATAGAAGTCTATGCAGGTTTGTCTTCCCAAGGAAAGGGACTGCAATTTTAGTAAGTTCACATAGAGGGGATCCTATTAGAGAAAAATTAGGAACCCATCACCTATAATAACCAGTCAAGCTTGGAAATCTACAAAACTGTCGCTTAGTTATGGGTCTAAGAAATTCCTAGATTAGCTTAATTCTTTTTAGAGACAGTTGAATTCCTTTAGTGCTTAGATCGTGACCTAGGAAATGAACAGTGTCTAGAGATAATTGTAACAATTGTAACTTTCCTTAGAGATTTTGTGTCCTTTTAAGTTAACCCTTGTACCAAATAAATGGAATCTTTTATGAAAACCTCTTTCTTAGCTGAGCACAGCAAGAGGTCATCTACATATAATAAAAGGGTTGCTTTTCCAGGGAACTGGAGGGTGCTTGAATCTCAGTGAAATACTTGAGAGAAATAAGAAGAGGCCTCAGTGAACTCTTGAAGCATGACTGTCCAGGAGTACTGTCAACTGTTCCAAGAACAACAGATATTGGCTGTTGGGGTCTACAAGGACATTGAAAAATGCTTAACACGGTCTACAACAGCGAAACATTTTCAATCAGGGGGAAACTGTGACAGAAGGGTATTTTGCTTTGGAATGACTGGAAAACAGAATATCTTGTTAATAGCTCCCAAATCTGGACAGAGCACCAACCTCTCCTATTACGTTTCTGGACTGGCAAGATGTGTGTTTTGGAAACTAGTACAAGGAATGATTAGCCTCTGGGCTATGAGGTCTTCTGCAAGGGCTCTGAGGCCTTAAATGGCCTCAGGCTTTAATGGATATTCAGGTAATTTAGAGAAAGGTTTAGTTATATCCGAATCTTCATAGGTTCTATATTTTTTATTCTTCCAAGGTCAGCATTAGAGGTAGCCTACAGATTTTGAGGCACCATGATTAAATTAGGGGACTTTTTCTGGAATCATTCCTCTTCTATGTCAAGGATAGCCTATAAGGAACATAAAAGATCAGGTTCAGATAGGACAAGAACTGTGAAGGGTATGTCTCCACTGGAGGCAAAATGTATTAGCTCTTTGAATTTAGAAAGGAGAACTCTACCTAATAGATTGGTTGGGGCTGTATCACACAGCACAAGAGAATGTTTTCCAAGAAAAGGTACCAGGTCTTTCTGCACTTTATTAGTTTTTCACCCTCCCCCACAACACACCTGTGAAAACTTTTTTACTTGGAGGGATTTGTTGTCTTATGACGGTACAGTTTAAAGTAGAAAGTTTAGCTCCAGAATCATCTAAAATTTGACAAGGTTTCCTATTAATTTCAATTTCAGTTTCCCCATGGCTCTTTAAAGGAATTATTGGTAACAGTTTACCATGGAATCTTTTGGAGTTCCATCAACTGTGGGAGGGGCCCATACAGTACCTTCCTTCCTTTGGAAGTATGAGAGCACTGAAGAATTTGCATGGAACCTTTGACAACAATCTTTTCCAGTGCTGCAGTTTATTACAGCTGAGACATTGATCTTTGGACCAGCATTTTAACGGTAGACCCCTAGAAGGGTAAATGTGGTCCACCCAGATGTTGTTTGGGGTCTCTTCAAGCTGTTATAGCTGTCAAGCTAATAGCTTGGTGGATTTTTTTTTTTTCCAATCTTGCTCCAGAGTTCTGAGCCACGGTCATGATTTCAATCAAGCCAACAGGTTTCCATCATATTCTCTGCTTTTTTATCAATCCACCAATCCTAGGAGATAATCCACATACAAAGAGGGCAACCAGAGAAGGCTGAGTGACCTTATTTATTGCATGGAATCTAAACACCACAGAAAAAGGGCTTCCAACTGGGCATTAAAGTCTGCCACAGATTCATCTTTTTTGTTGTTTCTTTGCAAGTTCTTTGCAACCAATCAGTGCATGCAGGGAAGACTCTAGCAATGCCTGGTATAAATCCAGCTGCTGTTTTGTGAGCTTTTACTGGTTCCTGAGATGTTGAACACCGATGATCTCAAATATCATTCTTGGGATTTTACCATCTTGCTTCATCTTCCCCTCTTGGGGCTTCATCAAGTCCAACTAACATGTGTATAAGCTGACAAAGATCTGGCAGGCTGGGGTCATAACCTCCAACAGTGAATCTAAATTAAAAATATTTGGGTTTAGGAAACCTTAAGTTAGGAAATTCTTCAATGATGGCCCTTAGTTCAGTCTTTGACCAAAGGGTGGAGGATAAGCTGAGGAGGTTTGTTTGCCATCTTGGGTAGCTTTATTGTAAAAACTAATTATCTAATAGTCTCTCCAGAGTGGCAAGGCAGTGCAGACAGAAGATTAGTGAAATGTGAGTACTCAGGTGAAAAAGGCAGAGAGCCTGAGTCATATCAGTCCCATCATCTTTTGTCTCAGGTACTTCTGTGTCTTTTTCATTATTAGCCTTTTGTAAATGAGTCTTCTAATAAAGTTATTTTGGGATCCTTATGACGTTTGGAAGATTCTGCATACCAATTAAAGTAAGCATCCTATTTTGTTCATCCAACTTGGGATCCCTTGCTCTCAAGTGCATTTCTTAAATGAGCGATCTTGTCTAATTGGAATGTTCCCCATAATGGCCACTCTAATTCTAGGCTATTTTTAGTAAAATTGTGCCATGTTGCTAGGTATCTGCAGCTTCCAGGACTATAGTTCTTAAACATAAAATAAGCAGATGTGCTGGACGGTGGCACACTCAACTCTTTGGATATAAAGGATTCCACTTCTTTTAAAGCTGGAGTCAAACTAATACATAAGACAGCCTACCATTGGAGTTTTCTTGAGGTGGTGAGCACTCTAACAGCATTTCAAACCTCAACCTATGCCCACCAATGTTTGTGGTTTTTTGAATTCCAGAGATTCTCATTACCAACTAGACCTTATTTAATTTTCACCTGAGGCCTCCCATTGGGCCCAATGTGGCCCATATCAGACCCAGTGTGAGCAGGGACCCAATCCAGTTTTTAAGTTGGATGTAGTCCTACTCCAGCTGGCAAACACCAACAGTTCCCTATGTGGAATAAAGGGTAAGGGAAGTGACTGAACCAGCAGACCCCAAAGAGTGGGAACTGCAAACGGATTCCAAACAAATGAGGAACTACAGCTCCCACCAGCAGTTTCCAACATGGAATCTGGGGAGGGAACCAAAGGCTGGGGCTTCCAATCAAGGTGGAGCCCATGCAAAACCTGCCTGACTGGGAGCTCACCATAAAGAGGGTGGAGCTCAGAACCAAAAGGAACTTTTCACAGCTTTCAGAAACAGCAAGGCAGAGAACTCAAAGGGCTCATGAGTACTGGGCCTATGTTTCTCGATGTCTCCAAAGCTATCAGAACTGTTCTTCAGATCCTGACACTGCCACCAAATATGTTAAAGAAGAAAACTTCAACTGAGTAAATTTAAAGATCTAATTGACTTTATTTAGCAACTCATGAATTGGGCAGTATCCCATCTAACAAATAAAGGGGTGTTCTGAGAAGATGTGGAAAATAGAAAACTTTTTTTATTTAAGTTTATTTATTTATTTTGGGGGTGGGAGGAGAGAGCAAGAGCTCTTTGTGGTGTAGAGCCCAATGTGTGGTTTGAATTCCTATGAGATCACTACCTGAGCTGAAATCAAGACCCAGATGCTTTAACAGACTGAGCCACCCAGGTGCCCCTGAAAGGCTTTTTATAGGTAGACTCTGAATGAGCAAGTTATTAGCATAAGAACAGAAAGGACTGTTTCAGTCAAGGTCACCACCCCTTAGGTGTCAGGGCAGTGGGTCTTACAGATGACCTAACTAGAGCTTATCAGGATATTCCAGACTGATTGGTTTTAAATTCCATTCATGGGAGAGGCTGCAACTGTAGTTAGGTTAAGTACTAAGTCTTGGTTGGATGTAATGTTTAAGTGTCTCGATTGGTTTAAAATTCCATTCATGGTGTAAGGACGCAGGTCTGAATTAAACTGACTCCATGACAGGCTTCAGGTTTCCCTCTGACCTTGGAGGCCTAGGTGTCAGTTCCTCAGAATCATTAGACAATAAAAGGGCACACATTGCCCAAGGCAGGAGGGACCACCCTTGTAACACCCAATCAGGAAAGGCCAGCTAACACCCTTAACATTTCTAAGGGCAGGCCTAGAAATAGAAGCTTTAGATAATCACTTATTGCTTCAGGCTAGTTACACCCTACGTGGGGGTCCTGGGTCCACTCTGTAATGTTGTCTAATGTCTAAATGTTGTGCTTGAGTCACTGTACCTGTGTCACAATTTCCTGTAACTCCCCCTTCCATACCTCATAAAGGCGCTACCCCGCCTTTGTTCGGGGTTCTCAGCATGGATCCACTGCATTAGTAAAGTCTGTGAACCCGAGTTTAGGCCCAGCCAGCCTAAACTCGTAATAAAGCTCTTTGTATTTGCATGCGTGCCTCGGTCTCCCTGGCGGTCTCTGGTTTTTGGGGATGATAATGAAATCTTGGGCATAACAATGGGAGAGGCTGCAATTGTAGTTAGGTTAGGTACTAAGTCTTGGTTGGATGTAATGTTTAAGTGTCTCCATTTTTGACCTGTTGTTTCTTTTTAACATGCTTTATTACACATCTTTCTGTGGGCAGTGATGTCACATTAGTAGCTCAAAATCAGCTACATGGTATTGGTACTTATACCATGAAAATCTGCAAGTGCTACAAATCAGAATGTGTTTATTTTTATCACCTCTTTATTTCTGAGGGCCAACTGGTAGACATTTGTAAGCACACTTATCTGCACTCATTTGGAGGATGCATATTTGACTTAAGAATTTATAGAAAATATATTCAGAAAGAACATAATTCTAGTTGTAATGTCAGGCTAGGTTGTAAATTCTCTAAGGGTAACAACAATGTTTAACTTTTCTTTACAAATAGGGTACTTGGGAGTGAACTTCAAACATTTTTAAAAGGGAGAAAAAAGAAATACAGAATGCTAATAATAAAGTGAGACTTAAAAATCAGTCTAATTCAATTTCAACGATGTACAAATGAAAGCCAAATCCCAGATCTGCTCATGTTCACACAGTTAAATAATAGCAAAAAATAGAACTTACTTAAAAATACAACAAAGTGAGTAGCCACACCGTGGCAAGCATAGTATAACATATACAACATATGTTGTATACCTGAAGCTAATGCAACGTTGTGTGTTAACCACACACACACACACACACACGCACACACAATTTGAAGGAAGAAAAAAAAGATAGTTCAAACTCCATGTGGGACACATGTGGACCTGCAGGGCTGCTGCAAGCCCATAGTGCACCTTCCTACAAACTAGAAAAGGTCATCCCTTTTCAAGACAGGTGCACGCGGAATAGAGGGTAAGGGTAGGCCATGTTTCAGACCTCACTGACCTGTGCAACTGAGCCTCATAATTGCTAGATGACCTATCATTAATCATATTACAATGTCCCTTTTCATCTGATTAGGCTATATCTGCATAAGCTAAGGTATAGTCTGAGTGCATCAGATAATGGTCAAACACTCAGGAAAACTGAATAACAATTTAGTGAGATTTTAAACTCAGAAGAAAATGTCAAAGTCATATAAATCTGAATTTATGGAGATAGTGTGATGTATTTAAACATTTTAGAGTTAGAATGAAAAGGATCCAGCTTGCCTACTTAGTAGACAACCTCACTGAAACTTTTTTTTTAATCTGCAAAATAATGATATACCATGTTTCATAGAATCTAAACTATGTCAATTTTAAGACTCATCCTCATCACAGACGCTTTTAAAATGTGGGGAAAAAATGGCTAAGTGGGATGGCCAAATGTATCTTGAATTCAGAAATGTTAAGACTATAAAAAGTGTGGTCTTAGAATCTATGACATGTGGTAATGCCTCCCCCTTTGCCACAGGTAATGCCTTTTCTTTGTGAGGATTGAATAAGATAACATACGTCAAGTTCTAGGCATAGCCCAGTCAGTGCTCAATAAATGATAGAAGCTGTTTAAAAAAAGAAGAAAGAAAAAAAATACTCTGTAATCTACAGCAAAGGCAGAGTGATGTATATTTATAGTTCCAAAGCCACTGTATTTTCCTAGTCTCCCTCATTTTCTCTGTTGTCTAAAATGATGTTGGAATGGAGCTTTTCAGAGGAAAAAAATCAATATTGCTTGTGGACACATAATTTATTTCAGTCCATCTTCATACATCTTAACTTAGACATCTTATGTGTCAAGTTAACAAATAACCAAAACTATGTTGTCTGGGTTGTCTGTCCAGTGCCTCAGAACAAAAGTAATCCAAATGTTTCTAAATAAAAACACTGGCTTTGGGATTAAAAAAAATATCATCCAAATTTGGACACGTGTGACAAATGTTTTGCATTTCATTTCCTTTAACAGGAAGCTGACTCACTGTCACTGTGATTCCCAGACTTTGGGTTGTAACACCTCTGTAATGTTCCATGAAATTTTCAAAATAAATTTCACTTCAGTTCATCTCCATTTTTAAAATGTACACTTCTAGAGAAAATGCAATTGATAAAACAAGTCTTATTATATTTGAATGGAGAATTTGATCTAGAATGTGAATCATTTCTGTGCTGAATAACTTCCTGAATTTTAGAATTAAGGCTAATGAGAACATTTGATTTTATCTGCTTACTTCTGCCTGGACCTTATATTTCCCCTTAACTGAAAATATAAAGGGTGTCTGTCCTAGGAGAGTAGTATTCCAAGTGTGGTCCTCAGACCAGCAAATCACCTGAGAACTTATTAAAAATGCATATCTTTGGCCTTCACCCCACACCTACTATATCGGAAGCTGTATTACTGATGCTCAGTAATGAGAGGTATAAAACTCCTCTTGGTAACACCGATATACACCAAAGTATGAACCACTAGGGTCTGATGGATCTCCACAATGAAGTAGGAACTTGGATCCTTCTAAGAATGTCCTCGTACACAGGAAAAGGATCCAAGGTAAGGTGCATATTTAGGTATGTAAACCAAATATCCAGGAAAATAGTAAAACATGTTGTTGCCAGATGTTTCCTGATATCTAGGTGTTCTTAATTGGATAGTGTAAACATCCAGATAATGGTATGGACTTTTCATCTATCATAAGTAATATAGATGAAATTATTTCCTGTTAATCTATTCATTATAACAGACACCCATCACCGAGTAGACTATGAGCATCCTCTGCCTTAATTCTGCCTGAGGCCATTCTTTTTTAAAGAACTGTGTGATTGGGCCTATGTAAAATCCTGAAATCCTTTGGCACTGGGGAATTGCATGTGGCTATGAGTAGCCCTCATCTATTTGCTTTCCACTAGTTGACCTCCCTTTAAACACTTAAAAACTGTGCTGACCACTCAGAGCCAGAAGCCTGCTTTGGATTCCGTATCTCCCTCTCTGTTTGTTCCTTTCCCATTCATGCTCTTATCTCTGTCTCTCAAAACTAAATAAAAA
Source organism: Helogale parvula (assembly GCA_004023845.1). Classification (NCBI taxonomy): domain Eukaryota; kingdom Metazoa; phylum Chordata; class Mammalia; order Carnivora; family Herpestidae; genus Helogale; species Helogale parvula. Next base: position 35,839 of record PJEM01008200.1, on the reverse strand, counting down.
TGTTTAAAAAAAAAAAAACACTTAAAAAAAAAAATAAAAATGTTTAAAAAAAAAAAAACACTTAAAAAAAAGCCAAACCCTAAAGTTGCTCAGCTCAACCTCCTTCCCCAAATGGATTCCCATTGTATATCAGCAATTGCAAAACTTTGTTGATCATTGAGCATCCCATTTAATTATGTTCCCCTGTTCCTACAAATGACTTCAGATATTGCAGTATTTTGTCTAGCAAGATCTATTAAGCAATACTAATTTTGTTTTCTTAGATTCATTAAAGGCATAATTAAGAGGTCAATCAGACTTCCAATTCATTCAAGTTACCAATTATTCCCCTAACATTTTGCTTTTTAATAACAGGTGTGTAGGTGTGTGTGTGTGTGTGTGTGTGTGTGTGTGTGTGACTAGCTCAGATATGCTTATAGTATGTACATATGTATGCTTATATTTTCTTACAGAATTTTTTAAATATTGGGAATAACCCTTTGTTGCCCAATATGACCTATATAATCTCAAAAGAAATAAATCTCTCTCCCCTTAATTCTGCTGATAGTGTCTTACACACGTATAGTCTCTGGCTCCAAACATTCAGAGAATTGTATTGCTTTTAGAATAGAGTACAAAATCCCTTATAAAGCTAACAAGGACTCTTCCTCCTCATGCGCTCCCCTCATCCACCCATACCCCTGTCTTGCTTTCTAAATCCTAACTACTGTGGCCTTCTTTCAGTTGTCAAAACAAATTTTCTTTTTCTTACCCCAGGGCCCTTGTACATGCTCTTCCCTCTACCTGATATCTTCTCCTGACCCTTCTTTGCTTAATACTTATTCATTGTTCAAGTCTCAGTCCACATATCTCTTCTTCCCCAAAGTCTCCTTCCTTATCACTCACCTGCATCATGATGGCAGCTCTAAGGCTAGATAAGCTCTCTAAAGTATTAACTCTTATTACTCTATGTATTTCTCTCATTGCACACTATACCAATATAGTTATATAATTATTTGATGACTTTCTTTCCAGAATGTAAGCTTAGTGGAGACAGAAGCCACATTTAAATTGCTCTCTTTAATATCCTTAGTACCTGCTGTGGTACTCATCACATAATAAAAGCTCAATAAATACTAGTTGAACGAATAAATGAAAAAATGAATTAAAGGAATAAATGCTTTGGGTTTTGGATTAAGGCTGAGGTAAAGAATAATTTGAAAATGGACCCCTGTTGCTGGGGAATAATCTGATACTCAAGGAATTCAGAGTCCTAGCTATATATCTAAAACCCCACTGTTGCTGGATTTTGTCACTTCACACAGGTATTTTTTAATAATGAGGAAATGCTCATAAAAATGTTTAAATAAAAATGCATGAAACACATTTTTATATTCAGTGTGAACTGAAATGTGTAAAAATATAAATGCATAGCACGATGATTTCTGACCTCTTTACCACCTTGCTTCGTCATCAATCACAGATGGGGAGTGAACCTTTAAAACAATAATGCATTCAAATTGCTATAAAATCAAGAGTAAGAGCAACAATAATAATAAGAGCAATATGCTTACAAGGGGCCAGGCACTATTCTAAATGTACTAATTTCCATAGTACCGAAAAATAAACTTAGGAGGTAAGTCCTATTTTTATCTGATATGTTTACCTTTCAGACGCCCTACTCCAAAAACTTGGCATTTACTGCTGCCATCCTAGTTCCCTAGATAGAACATTTCAGGAGGAGATTACATGGACACAAGAGAAAATCAAAGGATCAGAAGGATCCGGAATTCTGAGAATTCTTTGGAGAAGAGAAAGATGGAGAGGTAGAAAAGGAAGACCAGTTGGGAGAGGACTCCTGAGTACTTAATTAAAGGAATTCAATATTAATTAAAAAACTTCCATCAACGAAGAGGAAATCAATGTTTTTGTATCATAATTTCAGGTCTAGAATAGCTGTTAAGTCCTAGGAAGAGCAGAAATTTCCTGGTAACAGAAAGCACCAGTATTAATTCCCAGACGTGGTAGAATATAACAGCAAGCGCATGCGTGCACACACACACACGATTAAGCACTAGTAGGAAATGGGCTAACACATTCATATTACTTACTTATGGTAGTGAGTTTGTGAATTACTGTTAACTTCTTCAGTGTATTAATGATAATAATTTTTTACAAGTTAAATCAGAAGTTGCCAGAACACATATTTTGGTCAATTGTTCTATATACCATGATTAGGTTTGTTACTATAATTTGCTGTTGTAGTTGTTTACCAAGTTTGTGTCTTCATTGCTTAGTTCAGAGGACACCTGAGGATCTGAATATTCTATAGACACAGCCAGAATGTAAACAGATTGCAAAGGGACTTATGTTGACTCATTAAATCCATGCTTGCTTTAAAGTGCAATTCGGGTTACGCTTGAACAGGGGCAAAGGGAGAGAGAGAGTTGAAAAATTCAAATTCATTTAAATAATCCTGCACTTGAGGAAAAGACAAGGTTTTTTTGAGCTGATTTTCTGGTTTCCTTCTATACATGCACTCATGCATTCAACAAATTTACTGAATGCCAGAATTGCTAAAGGCTGCAGAGTAGAACAGAACTTAAACTTCAGTGGACTTAGAGAATGTATAATCTGTATGTTAGTTACTTTCTGTTCAGCCTATACTGAATTGACTTTTTTTAATAACACAATCCAATGGTCTTTTGGAAAAATAGCCTCCCCTCTCAGTCTTACTCTGTCCAGATACCATGAGAAGGTCAAAGCCTTCTTCAGGGATGAGCATATGACCTAAGCCTGGCTGGTGACAGAAACACCCCCACATATGCACACATAAGAGAAACAATAACTGTTTTAGAAGCACTATATATCCAAAGCCAGTACATTAATATTGATTCCCAAATGTATTAAATAACAAAATGTTATTACAAACTAACCAAAGTGTAGAACAATTCATATAAAAATAAAGTTTATTTCTTGTACAAATACAATCCAAAATGGGTACTCCTGATTGTTGGGTGGTTCCTTCCAAAATAGTAACTCAGGGATTTGAGCTCTGTCCACATTTTGGCTCTGCCATCTTTAATACTTGATATCCAAAGTCATCATATGCAGCCTTAAGCTGGACTTAAAAGGAGAAATAACTTGGAGAATTGCATGTAGATACACCTTATGGGCTAAAGTGGCAGTGACACAAATCACCTCTGCTCACATTATATTGACTAGAACACTATTTCATGGCTGACTGAAGGTGGGGCAGGTAAATATAGTCTTCTCATGGGCCCAGGAAGGGGAGACACTGGATTTGGAGAACATTTAGCAAGTCCCTGACATAAAGACTTCTCTAGATTTATTAGAAGAAGAATGTATATTTTTGCAAGAGTGGCCAAACTCTACATGTAGACAGCTAGTGACCACTGTTACCACTTGTGCAGAGAAAGTGAACATGGTAGGCCTGAGGCTGCTTATTCTTAGAAAGGCCTGTTTGCCACATTGGCCCTTGACATTTGAAGTGCATCAGGGAACTTGGATTTCAGAGGATTCACACTGACTTAATAGAAAGAATGGCTCCCGGTGCTTCAGCTGTTTATTAAAACAATATGGTTTATCTTCAACACCTGCTTTCCTCTGGGAGCCTTGAATTTTGGAATATGTAAGGCAGAGCGTTTCTATATGGCACCTCCCACCTCCTAATAGACTCTAAGGCTCTAAGTCTCTAAAGAACTTCCGCAGAAGGGAACATTTCACATGTATTGTGATAGTTTGCTGGGGAGAACCACGTGCATCCTGTATGATTCCACTGGGAGAGAACTCTGGAAACATTAGATCTCTTATCCTTGGGAATTTGTTCCATGTGCATTTTCCTCTGCTGATTTTGTTATGTATTTGTTTACTATAATAGATCATGGCCTTGAGGACAACAATATGCTGAGATTTGTGAGTCTTCCTGGCAAATCAATCATCAGACTTGGTCTTTGGATCCTCAATATATCACCATATAAAAGGAGTCTTCCTGGGGCTAATGCAGAAGAGAGCAATCAAGAAATGGAGAGAGACAGATTCCTGAAAGCATTCTTTGATCACCCAGATCAAGTTGTAACTGAAGTCAAACTTAATTTCTGAACTTTTAAGTTATCTGAGCCGATAAATTTACTTTTGGGCTTAAATCAGTTTGAGTTGACATTTCTTTTAACTGTAACCATAGACAGGATTGACTTATACAGGCTGTTATCTAATATATCTCTTAACACTTTAAAATGTGATTAGTTGCTTCACTCAGTAGATACAGCTGTAAAGTAACTAGAGTCACCTGAAGCAGAAGACTAGAAAAAGCTTCAAAACATAACTATAGCCCAGGAAAGATGGAGAGAGAGGTCCATGGCAATCATGGAAAAATAAAATCAGTAGAAAATAGGGAAAATAGAAATTGAAAGAATACAAAACCAAATCATGGTTAAAACAAGTAAGCAAGAGATGGGCCGAGGGTATTTGGTGGCAGAATGCCAGGGTCTATATTTTTTGTGCACAGACTCTTTGTGTGGGGAAACTCAATTCACTAGACTATAAGCTAAGTAAAGATAGGAATTTTGGTCTATTTTATTAACAGCTACAGCCCATGTGCCTAAAACAGTGCCTGGCATATACTAAGCACCCAATAAGCATTTTTAATAAATGAAAAGACACATTATATAAAAACATGAGTTACTAGCCACTTTGAAATCAGGACATTATAGCTACCATGTTTTATTCATTCTTTAATGTCTTCAATGATAAGGAAGTCCAACAATGTCTGAACTACAAAACGATATTGAATATTAAGAAACCAGGTTATGTAGCTTAATAAATACCTTTTATGTAAAGAAGGGAAGAAAGAAAGAGAAAGAAAGGAAGGAATAAAGAAGGGGAATAAAGATAAGGGATGGAGCTCAACACAACATGGGAATATAAACTATCCTCATTTAAAAAAAAAAGAAGAAAAAAAACTATACCCATTAGACCTGCTCAATTCACTGTAATCAAATCATGGCAGATTTTTTTTAAATCAGTAAAATAAACTATTAAAATCATCTAATTCAGGGGTTCCCAGATGATTCTGCAAATCAGAATACTCTAGGAATATTTAACAATATAGATTCCTGAGTCCTACCTAGACCTAGTAAATCACTACCTTGGAGAGGAAGCACGAGGCCAGACGATCTGTATCTTTAACTCCCCCAGGTGATTCTGATAAGTGCCATTTTGGGAATCTCTGCATTTTATCTACAATCTTAATTTTACAGATAAAACCAACACCCAAAGGAGAAGCTGGCTTTCGTAAGAAAGAATGGTTTTACTGTCCTCAGGAGCAGAACTCAGAGGCTCAGATCCATCTAGTGTTCTCTCCATGATACTACACTCCCAAATGCTGGGTCAGTACCCAAAACACTCAAACCTTGCTTTTTGTGGGTTAGGATGTGTGCTAGGAGTTATAAGACCCGATTCCCACTGTCCACTCAACCCATTTATTCTCCAGAGTTCAAACACAGGGGGCAAGAAATACAGACATGAATGGCACAAGCTGAACTGCTGGATCCTGTCCTGAATTCAAGATTTGAAATCTCTAATGTTTCTATTCAAATTGAGGCCACACCCTCTGAGTTGAGAGCTCAAGCCGTAAGAATGAAGTAGGGTTGTCTCAGGCACCATATTCAACCCCTTACCCCCACGCTTACTCCCAGACACACACACACACACACTTGGAGCAAGGCTCAGGGACATAAGTCAAACTGAAACACAATGATATCGTGACACCCCTATCCTGATTTTAATACTCAGTGTGTAAAAACCCACTCCTCATTTATAAACATTGACTCCCTTTCCTTGTTGCCTCAGCCTTAGTGTTTTCATGGCAAATAAAACCAGAGTAAAGGCATAATAAGTGCCTCCGAAGAATTCTGGAATGTTAAATTTCAAGACATGGAAGTCTGTGAATCAAAACACTGGAATTGCCAAGTCCACAGAAGTAAGAATCGATTGTGTCTTTCCACCTGTACCCATGACTTTTTTCTGCCATAGTAATTATGAAAGCAACATATCCCCCCTAATCAAAAAGCTAATTGGAGGCCACACTGATTAGTGTTGTTTTCTTTTGAAATTCTAAATGGAAAATTGCAGTCTTGGTGCTTAAACAAATGTAAAACAAATAGACTAGTGGGGGCCTCTCTCTAAAGACTGGGTGTTTTGTTTTCCTTGAATATTATTTATCACATCTTGAAGAGGATGATCTTCAGAGAATTAAAGTGCATCCGGGTTTTCCGAGAAATGCTATTTATTCTGATAGGAAAGGCTTGGACATCAGACTGAAAAACTAAGTGCTTACAAACATCTCAATGGCAAAAGAAAAAAAAAAAGCAGCAGGATTGTGACTCTGTAATTGCCTTACTCTTACGAAATTAGCGTTTGACATGGAAAAAAAGATAAGGTTTACCATAGCTAATTCTACTGTAGATATACAATTGTTAAAAAGCAAAATTCAACTGAGTAAATTTAAAGATCTAAATGGCTTTATTCAGTGGGGGCATCATCCCTCCCATCTAGCAAACGGAAGAGGCTCCAGAAAGCTGTACAAAATGAAAGGCTTTACCGGCAGAAGGGGGCAGGAAAGGTAGTTTCTAGCAGAGTGGGTTTTTCAGACAGGGTCATCTTCCTATAGGGGACAGAAGGGGTGAGTCTGGTGGATTACCTCACTGGTGCTGACCAGGTAATTCCAGATGGACTAGGTAACGGTTACATTCCTAGAAGAGGCTAAACCTGCAGTCAGGTTATGTATTAAGACTCGGTGTGCTCCCATGAGACTTAGCGCAAGTGACTGCATTTGGGGCCTGCGGTCTCTTTTTTATCTTTTACCATGTCATTGTCAATGAACTCATCAGAGGCTGTACAGGTATTTCTTGTCACATTTTAACTGCTGGAATGTTCAGTTGCATCTTTTGTTCTTTGATTTACGACCTAATTTACTTACCACACAAACACAATGTGCTCATACATTTATTTACTTCAGCGAGGGCTTTGTAACCATTTGAGCATATTCCATAACATTTTGTAATTCAAAAGCCCTTGGATGAATGAAGGGATTTCATTCCTCAGTTTCGTATTTATGAACCATTTCTGAGACACCACACTAATCAGTCCAAAGCCATTCATACTGGACGCACTTTTAGCTTCCTTTTCAGATTCCAACATAATTTCTGCTTCTTCACTTACATTTTCAAAGTTTTTTTTTTTAATTTTTAACGTTTTTTATTTATTTTTGAGAGACAGACAGAGCACGAGCAGGGGGAGGATCAGAAAGAAAGGGAGATACAGAATCTAAAGACAGGCTCCAGGCTCTGAGCTAGTTGTCAGCACAGAGCCTGACACGGGGCTCCAACCCACAAACCGTGAGATCATGATCTGAGCCGAAGCCGGACACTTAACTGACTGAGCCACTCAGGCACCCCTTCACTTACATTTTCAACATACAATCAGCCTATTATCATGTGTGCCATGTTCTAATATTCTCTAGTTGTTTCATATCTGCTACTTTATTATCCTAAATAAACTTTAATTCTTGAAGACAAGAACCATTTCTCTGGCTCCTTTTCCAGACTTAGCAAAGAGTTAGGTATATTATATACAGTAAACAAAAATATGTATTAATTGAGTTCAATGATTGCATACTGTTTATTCACTCCTTAAACAATTATTTATTGTGAACTACTAAGACCCAGACTTTATTCCTGATCATAGCTTCTCAAACTTTACATGAATCACCTGGGTATTAAAAAAAAAAAAAGATACTGATATAAACAGTCTGGATTAAAGCCTGTGCTGCTATAGTTCCTACAAGATCCCAGGTGTCACTGATTCTATTGGTCAGTGAACCAAACTTGACAACATGGAACCCAGACTAGGAGTTGGAAAACATTTCCTGTAAAGAGCTAGATTATAAATATTCAAGGTTTGTTGGGCCATATGGTCTCTGTCACAATTAGTCAATTCTGCCTTTATTGTGCAAAAACAGCCACTATAATAAGTAAATGAATGGGCATGGCTGTGTTCCAATAAAGTATTTACAAAAATAGGAGTCCAGACAGACTTGGCTGGTGGGTTGTAGTTTTCGCACCCCTCGCCTAGATAATAAGGTCAAAGAAGACGTGGGCCCTCCCCTTAGGAAGTTCAAGTAGGGAATATCTATAAGTATTTAACTCTTAAAGAGTTTTAGTAAAATGATGTGCAGATATTCTAGGGGCCAGACATCTTAATTTTGTTAATTAGTAATTAGCTGCTACTTAGCAATTCACCTGATATAAATTGGCTTAGATTGGTCTCTCTCAAGGTTCTGCTACACTAGCAAAATAGAAAAGTGATAATTTTACAGTGTATCCAATCCATGAGATAGACAGCTGATTTCAGGTAAGCATATATTGTTTTTTCTTTCTTTGTTATTGTTTTTTTAAAAATTATTTTTAAAAATGACATTCACTTGACTTACCCACTCCTAGAGAGCACTTTTTATATGGTTGAGGAAATTTTGCATTTTCTAGGAGATGTCCAATAAGTCAGTCCAGAAAGTAACTGCCTCCTTTTTTATTTAGTCTCTGCTTTGTCTTTTGCATTATTTCCATTCTATTCTTTCCTCTTCCATTCTTAGTTGTGAAAAACTGGTAAGTGTCAATACCTATTTGTACCTCCCTAGTTCCTTATTATGGTTGATTCCCTGAAAACAATCAATTATATATATGGCCGATTAGTCTAAAGAAATAACTTCCCACTATCAGCAGTGTTGTAATGATGGGAGACAGTCCTTGATGAAAGGAAATTTCAGCTGTCAATGTTTGAGGGCCCTACTCCTGGGCTCTGAGGGAAATGATCTTTAGCCAAAGTCAAAATGACTCGGCAAAACCTCAAAGCGTGGGTTCTATTTCTGCCCCCAGAACACATTATATATCTGCTTCATTAAGAAAAAAAACAAAAAGGAGCATTCTGAACAGAAGCAGAAGAAAGAAACTTCCCTGGTTCCCATACTATAGCCCTATACTAAAAACATAAGATAAAGTACATAACTTTATGGAATGTCCTTTATCTTCATGATTTGTAGCTCTTTATCTAAAAAACATATACAAGTCTGCACCAAATGTTCCTACCCCGAAGCACTCTCTTTCTTGTGAAGATTGTATATCATGGGCAGCCTTCCTGACTCGGGCTTGAATACAACGCTTTTCCTTTCTCTTTAAACATTTTTTAAAAAGGTTTGTTCATTTTGCCTTGACATCTTGGAAATTCAGTATTGATGTTTTTGTATTCAACTCTCTCTCAACAAGCAATTATTGAACATACACTGTATCTTGAGTCCTATAAACACAGAAAAAAGGAGAGAAAACCCACCACACTAAGTGCCCTATTGCCTTCTCTTTAATTTTCCAAAAGAAAAAAAAATGAAAAACAACAACCCCACAATTCACCTCTGCCTGCCATGTGACTGCATAAAGTCCAGTGCCCTCCCAAGAGCTTTGGGCTAATACTACAAAACAGGTCATTGCCCCACTTGTTTTTTTTTTTCCATCTCTGGGGACATACTTCTACTTCCAACTTTTTCTCTCTTCACTCGGGGCCATCTCATAATTGCCACCACACAGTGTGTATTTTTTTTTTCCTGATTCATTTTGGACAAAGCTTTTTCCTTTACATCTTTAAGCACCACTAATACTTGATTGCCACTAGGCTGTAGAGGAGTCCAGAATTTACTACAGGACAAAATTAGAATGCCAGAAGGGAAGACTGAAAAGCCCACATCAAATTTAGTATTCTTTCCCATGTTTGACCCATCAGCCATTACCCTCCATCTGTCTCTCCCTTGCGTGTCTTTTCACATGTAAACTCTGCTTTCACTACTCCAAGAGGCACCCATTTTTCTGTAGCCCACTTCCATGAAAATTTTCTCTCCCATCTTCTCCACAGCTCCTTATTTTCTACCAGCTTAATAGGAACCCAAAGTCAAATAATATTGTAACAATTTCTTTATCCAGAGAGGACTTGACGCTGTAGAACAGTTTAGCTACTTGTTTTTTCTTTTTCCAGAACAGAACAGCCTCAGGGCTTAGCTTTGGCATAATCAAATGCTCACTAAAGTATTCCCACTCCCCACCCCCCTGCCAAAAAACCAACAAAACAAAAGTCTCTTTTTCCTCATAAGAAATTCTCATCACCTCAGAGAGGACTGAAACAACTTCAGGCACTTTGCAGAAGAGTGATTTTATTTATTTATTTTGTTGTTGCTTAACACCTAACCAAAGATAAGACTAACTGGAATTGTAACAAATATAATATGTTCATAAAATACTGAGAGCATAGAAAAGGACTAGTTCTACCTAAGGGAGAAGTGAAGAAGAAAGAGCAAAATACGGATTCTTTTTTTTTTTTTTTAATATGCATTCTTGTATTTCCCATCCTGGGCAGGTCTTAATCAAGGAGCTAGGAAACATCTCAACATGTGTATTAGGGTAGATAGAGGTGGGTCTGGAGTTTGGCAACCAAACCTTTTTAAAAATATATACAGATATTTTTTGAGGGTTGGCAGGTGCCTGGGTGGTTCAGTCAGTTAAGCTTGGTTTCAGCTCAGGTCATGATCGCATGGTTCGTGGGATGGAGCCCTGTGTTGCCAAGAAGCCTGCTTAGCATCTCCTCTCCTCTCCTCTCCCTCTCCTCTCCCTCTCCTCCCCCTCTCCTCCCCCTCTCCTCTTCCTCTCCTCTTCCTCCCCCTCTCTCTCTCTCTCTCTCCCTCCCTCCCTCACCTCTTTCTGCCTCTCCTCTGCTCTCTCTCTCAAAATAAATAAATAAACTTAACATATATATATATATATATATATATATATGATGTATTTTAATTATAGTTCATGTGATTGAAAAGGTGGGAATTCAAAGTGGGAATCTTGACCAAGGATATATATATATATACACCCAGGCTATGAACCTCAGAAGCACAAAAGCAGGGCTACACACTGAAGTGTGCAGACTCTCCAGGTTGTCTTCTCTTTTATCAGTTACATTGACTCTCACGAGAGTCCTCTGGTATGCTCCAACTTGCACAGGAAAGACCATAAATACTTTCTTATGTGCCCTGGACATCATCAGACCATAGGCTCTTTCAATCTTAGGGAAATAAAGCTAATAGAGGTTCTGAAAACCACTAATAGCATAGTCCTCATTTCTACAGACAGAGACTATGGCACCAAAGTGACCTTCCCCTGGTTGGTAACAGATTTGAAACTAGAATCTAAATGTTCTGCTAACATCTGTGTTCTTCCCACTCCTCTGAATTTCAGTATTATTGGATTGAAGGGTGCCATCCTGGAGGTCTCCTCAACTTCAAAATTTCTGATGACACAATCAAGCCCCTTTCTGAAAAGAATTGAGTGGTGCTATATACTTGGAATGTGTCACCTATAGTTTACCATTACATTAGCACTTGGGATAACATATATATTCACAGAAGTAGCCTAAATACAGCTAACTCATCTAGAAGGTGCAGAAGTGTCACAGATTATGATTTTAAAATTTTTTAGTGTTTATTTTGAGAAAGAGAAAGAGCACAGCAGGGGAGAAGAGAGAGAAAGAGAATCCCAAAAAGGCTTTACACTCAGCCCAATGAGGGGCCCAATCCCACAACTGTGAGATCATGACCTGAGCCAAAATCAAGAGCCAGACACTTAACCAACTGAGCCACCCAGGCACCCCTAAGTGTCACAAATTACTATAGATTAGGATTTCTCATCCTTGGCACTACTGGCATTGTGGGCAAGATAGTTCTTTCTTATGGAGGCCTTCCCTATACACTATAGGATGTTCAGCAGCATTCCTGACCTCTACTCACTAGACGCCAGCAGCCACCACCCTCCTCCCCTTCTGCCAATCTGCAGACATTGCTTAATGTCTTCTGGGAGACAAAAAATGGCTCCCCTATGTTGAGAATCACTGTTATAGACTACATAAATGATGTCTCCCCAAATTTCACTGATCCAGCCTGTTGATAAGGAAGGCTTGAATCAAGGGAGAAACCCACCTTGCAAAGCCTTGACTCTCTCAGAAGAGAGAGTCATCTCTCAAGAGAGTGATGTCAAAACTTATTGGGAATCAGAAGTTTGATTTAGGGTGGGGCTTTCAATACAGAGATAAGATTAGGATTAGGTAAGAATTAAGATACAATAGTTCAATCATGGTGAAAAAGCAAGTATTGTGACTATGTCGAAGTGAAGAATTCAAAGAATCTCAGTGTACAAACTGTTCAAGAGTTCATAGGTATTTTGTGAGGTTCCTATAATAAACAATCAAACATTTGCAGGGAAAGGGGGGCGGTAGAAAGACAAAAGCATACTAATTGAAGACAGACAAATAGCAAAGAGATATCAATGTAGATAATAAGGTGTGGCTTTGTTTTCCAATGTCTAGGCAAAGTCTGTGGATGGTTTAGGCTCTTAACTGCCACCATTTATTTATTTATTTATTTATTTTTAATGTTTATATTTGAGAGGTGAAGCAGGCTCTGTGCTAACAGCACAACTCGAATCCTCAGATGTGAGATCATGACCTGAGCCAAAATCAGACGCTCAACCAACTGAGCCACTCAGGTGTCCCATTAACTGCCACACTTTAAACAGTTTCTTATTTAGTGTCCTACCCTGATCTTCATTTACATTTAAAAACTTTTTTCTTTGGTCCTAAAAAGACCCCAAAATATCCGTTTGAGACAGTGTGGCAAACATGCTTCACATGAGCATTAGAATGCCCTGGTTTTACAGGGGTCTTAACATCGAGGGAGAGTCTCATACTTGCCCATTTCTACTTTGGCAGGTGTAAGGCAAACCTGACAGTTTACTCATGTTTCTGGACTCCATGACCTTGTTATTAAAAGGATGTCCACTTTGCATGGAGTCATTAATTCCTCAATTAAATGAATGTTTGATTTTAATTTTAACTGTACTCAAAGCCCATGCCTCAAATCTAGCTCTGCTATCCCTAGATCTGCAGACCCTGCCCTCCAGCAGTGTGATTCAGACACTTGGCAAAAATATTCTGAAGATACCACAGCTTTCCTGTTTCTATCCTACTCTGGGGTATTCTATTCCTTCAGTGATGCATGCGAAGAAAAGACAAAGGTCCATGCAGGACAGGTGCAGATAGGTGAGCCCAGCTCTAACACAAATCTGATATATAACCATAACTCCTTTACTTCTGCTACCTTATCTATAAAATGGGGATCATAATGTAATCTCTTTTACAGTGTTTTTGTAAGGATTAAATAAATGAGTATGTGTGAAACACTAAAGTAGACATCTGTTGATTTAGGGCTATCCAGCGTGTATCTAACCTATTTCTGCTATTAAGTCCTAGATTTTATTCTGGAAAATCACCCATCCCTCATTCCCAGTCTTAAGTTTCAGATATATCCCCACAACATCTTCAAGGGGTGAAGAATGACAACTAGGTATAAACTAAATCTCATTCTATTATATAGTTTCTGTGCTTCAGGGAAGAACGCAATGATCAAAACTAGGTGAAAGAGCCCATTGGAGCCAATTCCCTGGCTTTTGCACTAATTATAGGAAAGTGGCATTTGTCACTAGACTCAAGTCAAAGATGTGAAGCTCAAGCTGCTAAAGCCATCCCAGCCCTGCACCTTCCTATCCCTAATAGACCCTGAGGTGGACCCTAGCACTTGTCACATCATTTGTGGGCTTGGTTGAGTGGTCTCTGATGTCAATTCTACCCATGGATTTTCAGTTAAATGAGCCTGCAAATTCCTTGTTTCTTCTTACATGAAACTATGAAAATAGTGACTGATATAAATGCCTGGCAAATAGTATTTGTTAAATGCTTTTACTATTATTATCTATAAAACCCCTTCTTTCTTTCAGGGCTTCCACCTTTAATTGGAACAACCTTTATGAAAATATCCAGAATAAAATGTACTATTCCTATGGGTCATGGTGGAAAAAGTTCACGTCATTGATGGATTCTTAGCTACAGACAGATACTTGTTAGCATGGGAAAGGAGAAATAAATTCACTATTCTTTCTCCACTAAAACACGTTTTAGGAAGGGAGTTTGTCATCCTCTCAGACTCAACATTACCAAAGATTTAATCAGATGACTCTACTTTCTAGAAATGTCAAAACTGTAAGACTCCTCCTTTTACAATTTCTTAAATGAAAATAGTGCTTATTAATTGCATTATTGATTTGTGCCTTTTAAGTCTCTGAATCTTCTTATAGAAATAATATAACCATGCAGCTAGCTTCCCATATAATAAATGAACCAATTTCCTTGATGTTGGATCCCATACTGGAAACTGTCAGCATTCAAAAAGAAACTAGACAGCTGACTTCACTTTATCAGTGGATTTATTTGCTAATTTTTGGCTCATCCTTTTTCCTGATTCTCTCATTTAGTTTCTAACAGGGTATTTAATAGTTGTTTTTGTTGTTGTTGTTGGTTGTTTTATTTCATTTTGGGGAGGGGGGGTTAATAATTACAGATACTAGAGAAATTCCAGAGAAACAAGTGTGTGTATACATGTGGGGAGGGGCAGGGAATAGATATTGGGAAAGACTGAGCTAGAGGCATTTGTTAAGCTGATCAGCAAAGTAGTTGAGTTACTCACTGTTCAGTTATTAAGTACCATGCTAATGTAATAATGTGAGGCAGTCAGAAGATTTCCAGATATAAAATATGGGCTTGTCTCACTCTTTGTATTAGAAAGCACAAGTTCTCTTAAGTAACACTCTCACCTATGTCTTAGAAGATTCTCTTTGCAGTGAAATATAAACTAGCAATTTCTGAGCTCAGACATGGCAGAGGAAACCTTAGTACACAAGAAAGTCATGTAAAAATTAATAATGGGAAACTCATTAAGATGGAGTTGGGAAGCCAGCAGGGGGCGCTCTCATGTCCTACCATCTTTAATTGCAGATCCAACAGCAAGACAGGAATTTGACCTTGCAGGTGGATACTACTCTACTACTCCTGTCAGTAGAAGAGTAGAATCATTCTTCAGCTGTAAATCTAGGATTCTATCACTGAGGTCATAGTGGCTGGTAGAGCGTTGCTATCTCTTTTCACAGATAGTACTACCCTGAAAGCTGGGTGAACTACAGGATGACTTCCTATTTTATTTCAGGAAACTTAAAAGCAAAAAATATCACCTTCTTACTTTAATCTTAAAAATAGACATCACCAAGTTATTTTACCAGTGAAAGATGAGTTTATTTGGGAATAAAAGAAAATTCCAATATGGGATAAATAACCTGTGGGAAAACCATAGGCACGTTGGTGTGGGTAGGGGCAGGGGGTGGGTAAAGAGGCACGCTTTTTTATGGAGGAAAAAGGATAAGTTAGGAAGGCTGCTAGGAGCTAAAAGTCCATTAGAGTAAACTGGGGGATTTTCCTCATCCGCCTGGGCAACAGCTCCACCAATGAGAAGCTACCACTGTGAACCCCACTTTGCATTGTCTAGATGCATTGTCAAAATAAAGCCATCTTCTACAGGGACCTGTGTTTTGTTCTCAATAATCAAGTGGAATTGTCCTATCAGGCTATCCACAAGTTTCTAGAAGAGTCTAGTTTCTCATTAACTGGGAATTGCTTATTGATTTTATTTTTAAAATATTTTTAAAGTTATATTTATTTATTTTGAGAGAGAGCATGTGTCTGAGTAGAGGAGGGGCAGAGAGAGGGGGAGAGAGAGAATCCCAAGAAGGCTCTGCAGGGTCAGTGTACAGCCCTACGTAAGGCTTTATCTCATGAACAGAGAGATCATGACCTGAGCTAAAATCACTTAACTGACTAAGCCACCCAGACACCTCTGGAATTGCTATTTTTTAATGTTTATTTATTTATTTTGAGAGAGACTGTGTACGCACATGTGATCAGGGAAGAGGCAGAGAGGGAGAGGGAGAGAATCCCAAGCAGTCCCCACACTGTCAGTGCAGAGCTCAACCAGGGGATCGATTTCACAAGTCTGAGATCATGACCTGAACCAAAATAATGTTAGGCACTGAACTAACTGAGCCACTCAGACATCCCTGGAAATTGCTAATTTAAAAATGGCCATGTCAAAAGCGTGTTATGAAAGCAGAGGGTGACATTTTCTTGGAAGTCTGTAAATCTTGAGCCTCAGACTATAGTGTTAAAAAAAGAAATAACAACCCAAAATGGAGTGACTTGTGTTAAGCCCTACATCAGCAAACCAAAACCTGAAACTGCAGCTTCAGTCTCTTCCAGGAATGTGACATTTATCCAGGCAATCTGGAACTACCTTTTCAGCACTGGTGAAGTAATTTGCCTGAGAAACCTCTGCCTTCTCCCAAAGGAAGGTGCCCTTGCCTGAAACAATGCACTCTTTGCTAGAGTAACTAACTTCCTTGCCCTGCTCCCTTGTGTCTATAGAAGTATTCCATTTTGTACAGCTCCACATAATTCCTTTCTGTCTCCTAAAATGGGAATTGATGAATCATTAAATAAAGCCAGCAGGATCTTCAAACCTACTCAGGTGAATTTTGTTTTTTAACAATAGCTTTGAATTATCCAATAAATTCTGGTGTTTAAAAGTTAACACCTCTTTGTCCAGGTGCTTAATATCTGTGTGCATGTGTGTCTCTGTGTGCATGAGAGATATTATGATTTATAATAAAAAATATGTATTTGGATATTGTGATTTAAAATAAGAAACATAAATTTGGTCTTCATCCCTGTTTCTGTCATAGAGCTCCTTAAATGCTTGGAATTTCCTAAAAGGTGAGAGCAACAAAGGTGTCTTTTGTCACGTTAATGAGGTGACTTTTGGAAGTCACCTAAGGATGGAGGTAAAGATTCCAACTTTCAGTTTCTTCCTCAACCCTCCAACCTCTGGAATGGGGAGAGAAGCTGGAGATTGAATTTTGTCACCAATGGCCAAGGATTTAATCAATTGTGCCTATGTGATGAAGCCTCCATAAAATCCCAAAGGACAGGCTTCAGAGGTATTCTGGATTGGTGCACATGTGGAGGTGCTGGGAAGTTCCCAGCCCTTTCCCCAAACTTTGCCCTATGCATCTCTTCCATCTGAGTTATATCCTTTTACTTAAAAAAAGGTGATCTAGTAAATAAAATGTTTCTCTGAGTTCTAGCAGCCACTCTAGCAAATTAATCAAACCTGAGGAGGAGGTTATAGACACCTCTGATTTTACAGCCTGTTGGTCAGAAGTACCAATAACAACCCACACTTGTGACTGGCTTCTGAAGTGGGATGGGGAACAAGTTTTGTAGGACTGACTGCTCTACCTGCGGAATACGATGCTTTCTCCAGGTAGACAGTGTCACAATTGAGTTAAGTTCTTAGACACCCTTTTGGTATCTGTGAATTGCTTATTAGTATGGGTCAAACCCTCCCCATGCTGCCACATTGGAATTAGTAGCAGAACTCTTTGAGTGTCTGTTCAAATAATATGATATCCTAGTCATTTACTTTAGGGATAAATATAAAAAGCACAATAAAATTGGGAGAAATTATATCTGTGTAAAAATCTTGTATCTAAATAGTTTTTAGTGTAGGAAATGCCTCTAAAAACAGAAAAATGTTGGCTTCCAATTGAACATACAATCAAATATTATTATTCTTGATACCCTGGTTGAGATAGAATAGAATATAAAGATAATTTATATTTGGATTGGCATTTATTTAATGTAAATAAAGTACTTAATTCTTCTGCAATTCTTTGCCTTTTTGAACTTAAAAAATACTAAAGAAGAAAAGATTTCTGTCTGCCATGTGAAATTAGTAGTGGAATTTCTACTCAATAGGTAATCTACTCATAGATAATCAGAAGGCAATTTCATACATTATTTAGCACATCAGGAGAATTTGAATATAGGCTCTTAAAAAATCTAATATGTGCCCAATTCAAAGGCAAACCTTAAACTACAATGCACCTAAATTAGTTTACTCTTTTAGGGGGAGAATAGAAGTATGCCATTAATTTTCTTTATGATTGTAAGATGTTTCTAAGTACATTTAATGTAAAACACTAATAATTTTGTCAAAGGGGAAAAAGCAACTGAGCATTAAAAGTTATTTAAATATACAATTGAACATTTATCTAAATAGGATTTGGATTTCTGCAATTGTAGCAGGCCAATTAGAGAGCTAAATACAAATAATAGTGCATGTGATTTAGTCTCCTAAGTACTGTAGGCTATATAATGTATTATTTTAATATACTGTGAGTTCTGAAGTTTTAAGGTTTATTAACATTTTATGTTAGTCCCTGTGAACTAAAGTAACAGACTAATTACTTATATGGAACAAAGTCCTTAAAGTGATTCATGTTAGAGTGACTGCTTGAAGACAGCACTAAAAAAACACAACATTGTAATGCTCTGACATTAATACTTCTTCAGGAATGTTGCCGGTAACATGAGCTTCACCTCATTAGACTTTAACCTCATACAATGAATCTGGTTTTACATCCAAGTCATCTTTCCTGTGTATAGAACTGCTAAGTTGGGCACTGTTCCTTCCTCTGTTTTTATTTTATACTATTCCTCAGTTCTGAATTAGGGTCATCTAAGACTGAAGCTTCTTTCTGCAAATTGTACTCTTTTTCCCCAGCCTACTTGGTGGCAATGAGGGAAATAAATTGTCGACTTTCTGAAGAGAAGAGTTTAACCCATAAGTGCAGGGTTGCCAAATCTTAACCTCTGTGGAAGGTGGGTCAGTGAGAGAATGGTCAGGGACGGTATATGAATTAGCAACAAGCACCACATATGACCTCACCTGTGTTCCAATACTTTCCCTATTTTGCAGGTTATTGTCCTTTGTAGCAGTCAGCTCCCAATTGCCTCTTAATTATTTGAAAATGAACTGTTTACTTATAAGGTAGTATAACATCCACATAGAGCTCAGCCTTAGACCCAAACCAACCTGGTTTTCAATTCACCAGGAACTGTATGTAGGCTCCTAAGTTACTGAACGTCTTAGCCTCAGTTTTCTTACCTATAAAACGGGAATGAAAATCATTCTAACCTCATTAAGATTATTGTGAAGGTTAAATGTGACAATGCATGTAAGGCATTTAGCACCATGCCTGCCATATACTAAGCATTCAATAAATATATATGTATTCCAATAAGTGTGCATAATTAATGATTTATTTCCAATTTTACAGTAGGGGTCCCTTATCACAAATCACAGTTCTGTATTTCTTGTTCTACAAGCATCTGTGCCATTCTGTGCTTGGTTTGAATGTTAGCAAACAAATGAATTTGAAGGATAAAGGCAGTCAATGCCTTTGCCAAAACAGTCATAAAATGCATTCAAAACCAAAAGAAAATGGATGTTGGATTATCCTCCTTTCTTATCAGCTGGTCACTACTCCTGCCCCACTGAATAGTCAGCTCTATTTTCTACAGATATTTGGGTAAATCTGAACTAGAGGGTCCAGATCCAAATTGCTGCTGCAGCCCTGAGCTTGTCTTGGCAAGACTCTCAGGGTTTGGAGGAGTAAAAAGAGGCTAACAGACCTGCAGCATCAGCATAGAAGAGAGAGACAGGAGAGATTCAAGATTAGCTGTAAGATCTCCTTTGGGGTGGGCGCCTAGAACAAGCATACCTCTCTGAGTCCTTTGCCAACCCCAGCCACATGGGTGGACACAGGCGATAGCCGAATGTACTATGTTTGTTACCCATGCCTATGGCTGATTGGATCAGGGTAGACACTGACCTAAACTGGACCAATAACAACCATTCCTTTGGGAATTTCTAATTGGGGCTGACAGAGTTCAGTGTCTTCCTTAATCACCTGGATTAAAGAAATAGAGACTTGGACACTGAGGACAGCCCTCAGCTGCCTTATAAATAGGAAAGCAAAGGACACTCTCAAGAGACAGAAGAATGAAAAGGAGTTAAAAAGAGACAATACACAGGGAGTCTGAAAGAATGTTGGCCTTCGTTTCCAAGGTGTCTAATTCCACTTGCTGCCTCTCATGCTCCCTTCTTAGTTTAGTAGAGCAGTCCAAGTCCTTAGAATTATTCCCTCCACCACTTTTTTTGGGGGGTCTAAACCCTTTTTAAGTAAGTTTTTATTTGGTCTGACCAAATTAAACATGAACAAAACAACAGTTCTTACCACTGTCATTTTCCCAACTAATTCAGAAACGTAACTAGTTCTCTAAGGGATTTTGTTTTTTTCAGTCCCGGTAAGAATAAAATATGTTTTATGCTCTACATAAAAAAAATACAGTATGGTGGTTGTTCTTTCAAAATAGGACAAAAAAAATCATGAATGTATTTCCTCAGGGTGTGTGTATGTGCGTGTGCCACAGTATGGAAGAGTATAAAAAATAATACAAAAACACTTGTTTTCAGTAATTTGTAAGTTTTGGGGAAACACATTGCAAAAGAAAATAATAAAGGTAACGTATAAAGTCATAGGTTTTTTTCAACACACCATCACATTTATTGCAAGTTGACTGTCATGATGACCCTGGGAAGGAGGCCTATGAGACGGTGCGAGGACAAGTGACTACTTCAAGATCACAGATCGAGTAACTCCTGTCTTGGATATGACTCCGGGATATATGAATTTGAAACCTTAATATTTCTTCCTTTTTGTTGTTGTCATACTTTCTTCGTGTTTCCCCAAATGTATTCCATATTACACTCTTCCATGGAATATTACATAGTCTGATAAACCTGGGAACAGCTCGCTACTCAATCCCTCTCTTGGAGATTTTCATACACTTATACATAGTTGGTAAAGAAACATATTTTAAACTCCGGGTATGACCAATATATTTTCCAAAAAATCATTTTAAAGCATTATTAAAAACTCATGTTACCAAAAGACCATTAATAAACTGAAGAGTTGATGGTTAACTGATTAGAAGTTAAGAAATACAGAATAGGACATAGCCTATTTTGCTATCTATAGCTGCTATTTCTTTTGAATGTTATATTCTTAGTGTTGAAAAACACTAAAATAAAAGTATAATGAGACAACAATCAGCTAAAGTCCTGTGGCCCAGGGAGAACCACTGTCAGTCAACATTCCATTGATCACACTAACATATACTTCTATCCATATGGATGTGCAATTATAAATGGTTTTGGATCAAATTTCATCATGTGATGATTTGTTATGACTATCCCCTTCTCTGTTTATTTCCTCTTTCTCTAAGACCACCTGCAGCAACACCGCCTCTCCTAGATAACCAATATTTAAAATGTGGATTGCAGCTTTCCATGATTAGATAGACCACAAAGAGAAAGACCGATGGCTGTCTGTCTCTCTCTCTATATACGTATACGTATATAGATATATACACATACATATACAGGTGTGTGTACATATATATACATCTCTTTTATATATATTACTTTATAATATAATGTGAAATTCCACCAAGTTAACCATTATAGAAAATAGAAAAGAAGACATTTGGCTCATACAATTAATAATCTAGGAAAAGATACATCTTCAGGCATGGTTGTCTACAGAGACTCAAACAGTATCTCCATCTCTCTGTTCTCTTAGAATGATTATTTCCTTAGACAGACTTTTCCCCAGAGGGGGGCAAAAAGTAGCCTTTGGCAACTCCAGGGATACTTTCTTGCTGATTTAATTTTATCAGCCAGATGTGAGCATTTTTATCCTAATACCCTCCACTTTCACTCTTTCACTGTGATTGAGCTGACTTAGAGCATCTGCTTTTCCCCAAGAAATCCCCATGGTTAGGGCAATGCAAATCTCCAATGAGGTTAGCCCTTTGAACTGAGTATTCAGCCTTTTCAGACCCAATGGATTGACACGAAGATGCTGAATTCTCAGCTAAAATCTGGGAGGGGTTTTTCCAGTAACGAGATAAATGAACACTGGGTTGCCATAAACAACCGAGGCCTTATAAACAAGCTAAAGTATGGAAGCCAAAATCTGAAAACATAATATTCCATGGTTATATTTCTCACTCTTGGAGAGTTAACTTTAGCATGGAACATTAGGACCAAATGAAATTACTTACCAATCTCTGTCCTGGATATTCTGGCCAGTCATCACATGGCTGCAAGGAACAGAATTTACTTCAGCAGGTTTTAGGTGGAGGTGATTTTATGGCAAATCTATGGTGGAAACTTAGTGAACCTCATGGCGAGAAGTATAGCAAATATAGGTGGGTCTTATAGAAGAATTGCAGTTTCTCAAGAAGCTTATTGAGATTTTACAGTCTCCATCATTATATTTCTCTGTACATCTGCATCACTCTCTGCAGATAAATTTCATATTCTAGGAATAAGGATGTTCACTCCTTTGCTGATAGAAATGAGGCTTCTATCTGCTCTTTTTCCATCTTTGTGTATGTAACTTGCCACCACAATGTTATTTATTTAGTTTCTGATGCCACTTTCCAAAAGTGTTTTGCCAGTGGTTTTGAAACATAAATATGCTGGCAACGCCATCTCTGTGAGATTTTTTTTTTTTAACATATCCCTCTGTTTCCTCTTTTGGTTTGATTCTGTCTTAGTTTCTGTGCATTAGGTAAAACAGCTGCTTCTCCCAGTCTTGAAGGTGCAGCCTCGTATAGAACAATCTTCACATTTAAACCTGCCCTGGCTTCTGGTTGTCCTTCAAACCTGTGTGATTGCCCAAGCAGTCTATTCTGTTTTTTCATGACTCCCAGCAGCTGAGCATGCGCCAAGTCAGTGTTCCAAAGGGGAGGACTAGGAGTCAGACCCTCCAGCGGCAGCTTTAAAAGTACTCGTGTACAGTCCTATGGGGCTGCAAGCCCAAGCCCTTCTGGTCACCATGCCAGGTGACCTCCAAGATGTCCTAGGCGTGGCAAGTTGGAACTACTGGGGCTCCAAACCAGAGGATAAGCTCCTTTCTGGGAAATTCTGGAGAGCTGTAGTAAGGCAGGGAGACAAGATAAAGATGGTGAGCCCCAGACTAAGGTTCCGTGAAAGTAGGCAGTCACTCACATGTTTGCTAAACCTGAAACCGGCTCCTCATGCTGAAACTCCAGTAGAAGCACATGAGCCTGTTTCAGAGTCCCGGAGGGTGTACTTCAGTTCACTGTCTGTGCAGTGTGCTGGGGGTGGGAGCCTGCCAGGAACAGTCTCTTGAGTGCCACAGTCTCTGGGCCCAGGCCTGCAAGCCCCTCCTACAGCTCTTGGCGCTCTGAACGCGGAGCACTCGCAGCACGCGGAGCACGTGTGTGGCACGCCCCCTCCCGGCTCCGCTGGGTGAGAGCACGTGGGTAGCACGCCCTCTCCGGACTCTGCTGGGGAAGAGCACATGGGCAGCACGCCTCCTCCAATCTCTGCTGGGGGACAGCACGAGGGTGGTGCGCATGCTCCAGGCCCCGGAAAGGGTTACTTCATAGCTTAATCCCCCCTGACCCACCCCAGAGCCAGGGGATGCAGCGGTGTCCTCAGACAGCAGCGGCAAAAACTGGGGTGCCCGTTCCTCTCCAGGAGATACTCGTGCTCCTCCGCAGTGAAGTGGAGGAAGAGCAGGAAGCCGGCGCCCCCGGCCATTCCCAGGCGCCTGGAGAGCAGCTCAGCAGGTTCCCAAATGTGTGTCAAGTCAGAAGCCTGCCTCTCAGACTGAGACAAGCGAAGAGCTTCTCCCATGCAAAGTCAGGTGCCCCTCTTTAGCCGCTTGCACTGGGCCCCCGGGGCAGGTGAGTTGGAGTACGTGAGCCCTTTAAGAGCGTTCCTCACATTGTTGCAGCCTCTTGGGTCTCGAGGTCTCAGTCCTATTGGTTGTCAAAGCTAACCTTTTCACTGGCGGCGGCGGGGAGTGGCTCAGCTCTCAGGTGCAGGTCATAAAAGTTGTGGGTGACCCATGTGGGTTCAAACCCTTCCCCCTCCCTCTTCAAAGCAAAGCCCTGAGTTTTGCATTCCTTCTGCACTATTGCACCAGGAGTGGAGTTCTGCTGAACTTGTAACCCAGACTTTCCAATCTGCAGACTTCACATGATTGGGAAGGAGGCAAGTTCAGGATCCTCTTGTGATGTTATCTTAAAATGGAACTTCATCTACATGTAATCTTAGAACTCCAGACTGGGCACATCTGAGTAACTCAAAGTCTCTCTTTCTTTCTTTTCTTCTTTCATTTATTTTTCAGAAACAGCGTGAGGGGAGGTGGGCAGAGAGAGAGGAAGACACAATTCAAAGCTGGCTCCAGACTGTGAGCTGGCAGCACAGAGCCCAACATGGGGCTTGAACTCACAAACCGTGAGATCATGACCTGAGCTGAAAGCAGACAACTAACTGAGCCATCCAGGTACCTGTGAAGTCTGTTTCTTAATTCTAGCTTCTTGGCAGAGATAATTGGATTGGGATATTGTGGATCAAGTATGCATTCCTGGTACAATCAGCAGCTGAAGGGGACAGTTTGGATGTTATCCAAGGGAAGTTGGAGAAGGGGTGTGGCTAGGGAAGAGATGCTGGGCTTCTAACCGCAGCGGTTAGAAAATCAATAGTTCTCAGACTTCGTCTTGAGGCATTGTGGTTAAACTTCCTGGTTCTGAAGGCAGACTATCAAAATTTGAGTCCTAGGTCCATCACCTATTAGCTATATGACTGGAAGATGTTTTTTAATATCATGTGCAAATGGGAATAACGATAATACCTACCTCAGAGGGTTGCTCCAAACAACAAAGAAACCAATTAAGCTAAAACTCTTCAATTCATGCTTGGCACACACTAAGCACTAAATAAATATTAGCTGTTATTAAAGTAGTAGGTCCATAAGCTCTGTGCCCAAATTGACAGTTTCAGACAAGGATTCAGTTAATGCATTGGATGAAAGGTACAGTAAAGGGCGTTACAGATAGATTATCCATGATCTCAGGTCTTAGTAATCAAAAGAACAGGGACTTGAGACTAAAGTTTACATTGAGGGCAAAGCTCCCTGGCCTCCATGTTTATGAACCTAGACCTAGAAGTTACTAGTTTTTGCAGTAGGGAGACCTGCTTCAGCCTTCAATGTCTTGTTCTGTTAAAAACTGCTCTGCTAAGCTGCTGAGGCTTTTCTTGATCAACTGTATATGGAGTGAGAGCCTGTCCCACTGAAAAGTGGTGGGTAGGTGAAACCCAACATGGTGTATCCTCATTAAGGCAGGGAGTGAAAGGCAAGAAATCCAATTATATCAGCCTTCAGCCCCTGTGCAGATGCTGCCATCAGGGGCTGCCAGCCACTCTTGCCTTGGGGTACCAGATAATAACTTCAGAATAGGAACTTGGACAGCCAGCCAGGCTCGGCTTCTACTTCACAGGGCATCGACATGAAAGGCAATACCTTTCAGAACAGCAAAAATGTCCTGAAAGCAGCGGGGAGATGGAGTATTTAATAAGTATGTTCTCCTGGTAGGCGGGTGTCAAGGAAAATGGTCTCTGGTTGCTCATTAAATGCTACCAAGACATTGAGACAGAGATGGCACAAGAGGCTGAGGAAAAACCTCCAATGCTGTTTTACAGCCAGGATGAGTGGGCAGGTTTTATGAGAATAAACTTGGCTAACTCATGAGAGGTTCTGTATTCAGAAGGTGCCGTTATGGGATGAAATGACAGTGAAAGTCAAGAAGACTTTATTAAGTTCACAGGTATTCTTAATACAGGTAAAAGTTAGGAAAAACCAGGCTCTGCATTCACTAGATCTGTAGGGCTGCCTGCCCTAGGACATTGCTTATAACCTTTTATAATTATAGGGTCTTTGGAAAAGACTTTAATGACTTGTGTTTCAATGTATAACTCTCATTTGAAAATCAACACACATAGAAGAGGTCAACATGATCATGTAAATAAAATGTAAGCATGGTATCTGACATATACTAAACATTCAAAATACTGGCTACTTTTTTCTTTCCCTTTTTCATATAACTTGCCATCTGGAGTAAGAGTGCCTCATTTATTTCTTTATATTTATTTTATACATGTATATCGTTATGTAGTTATGTATATCATTATACAGGTACCAGGTAACCTTATTAGCACTTTATATATAATAATGCATTTAACCCTTGCAACAAATCCATAGGGTAGGGTAATTTATAAGCCCTGCTTTACAAGTAGAGAAACTGAACTATAGGGATATTTAAGTAGCTAGTATTAAAAAAAAAAAAACTCAGCTGAGTAAATTTGAACTTCTAATTGGCTTTATGAAATGGTTCTTGAATCTGGCAGCATCCCATCTAACAAGTAGAGGATGTTACAAGGAGTTGTGCAAAATGGAAGGTTTTTATAGGAAGGGGGTGGGGCAAGAAAGTTATTAGCAAAAGTGAAGAGAGAATAGTATCAGGCAAAATCACCATCCCTTAGGGGGAAGAGCAGGGGTGCTCATTAAACAGACTAAATCAGACAGATTACCTCACTGATGCTGATCAGAAAATTCCTGACTGACTGGTTAAGACCACATTTCTGGGGAAGGTTGAAATCACAATTAGATTAGGCGTTAAGCTCAGTTGGTTAAGCGTCTGAATTTTAATTTCCGCTCATGTCATGACGTTGAGCTCCGTGCTATACGTAGAGCCTGCTTGGGATTCTCTCTTTCTCCCTCTCTCACTGTCCCTCCCCCACATATCCCCCCCTCCAAAATAAATAAACATTAAAAATAGTAGTAAATGATGAAGCCAGAATTTGAAGTTAAAAATGTATGTTTTGGGTCATTAATAGTGATCTCTCTGTTCTCTGAGAAGTATACCTTTGTTTTATTTGGCCTCAGGCAGTTCCTCACCCCTAGGAGGCATTGGGAATTTTGGGAAGAGTAAGCAGTATACCTTCCCAAGACCCTGGCACACACCTTTCCCATGTATACTAAAAAGATTTAAATTCTCACTTAAGAATTTAGAAGAAAAAGAGCTTAATGGAAAGAAGTAGCGACTTGCCTGTTGCTATACCAGCTCAGATGGAGACTAGACAGCAAGTGTAATCATAAAAAAAGTGTAATTTTCATTCCATTTTCCAGGCACAGAACCAAAATTCAGAAGCTCTGTGTCGAATCATCATGTACAATTCTCAGGCTGCTTCCAACCCTCTATGTTAATCCCTGCTCCTGCCATGGTGGGATAAAAGACGTCTCTTGTTAGGATACTCTCTTTTTATGAGAATTTTGGTTGCAAGGGAATGAGTCAGTCTATCTTCAGCTGCAGATGGATTTAGGACTTAAATGGTGGTATTGGTATTTGGCTTATCTTCTTTATCTTCAATCTGTCTCTTTCATTTTTGGCTGCATTCCAAAATTCCTCCCTCACAGGGTCAAATGGCCCTAATAACACCAAATTTTATTCGTCCTCATTTTTATAGTCTATGGGAAACACAAACTTTCTCACAAATTCTAGGCCATTTTGTCATAATGCATGGATTTGGGTTGGGTTATATGCCATCTATGAACAAATCAATTAGTAACTACACTTTGGATCATGAGAATCATGTTAACAATCACTTTGAATCAAGGGAATCTGATTTACTGATTGAATTAGGTCAGTGCTAAGTGTGTCTACTGCTGGACAAAAAGAATAGATGAACCTCAGGCAAACAAGCGCTACACAGTATCCACACAATGGTTGTTCCTGCAGACTGACAACCTCCTTAATAGCTCTACTTTTTTCCTCTCATACGCCCTCCCACTTTTCCACCTTCCAAGTTTGCCTTTCTAAGGACATGTTAATTTGGCTTTAAACTTGACATTATTGAAAATCTAATGGCCATGGACAGGATCCTGAGACATTTAGGAACGGAAACAGAGTTTTGTCCTCTTGAAAGAATTATTAGCCAAGATTTATTCCCTGAACTACTTATAAGCATCTTTTCTATCTGCCCCAAATGCCAAAATGAATCAACTGCCAACAGACAGAGAAGTACATCTCCCTGGTTGTTAGATTCGAAGATGAGGCTTTTGATGCATTTCCTGTTCCCACAGAAGAAGGCAGGCCTATAAAGGGAATCCTTGTGCTCTCAGGCTGGGAATGAATAAGAAGTCACTAGTACACTTTAAAAAGAATTTCTCTAAGCAAATTTGACTAGAAACAATATGTTATTTCTGAGACTTTGTAAGAGTTAAAGAATAATGATCCACTGAACACTTTTGCCCACCTCACAGCCTAAAAAATTACATCAGCATTCCTTTGGAAGGCTCCTGTTTGTCCCTTTTTATCTTGTCTCCTTCTCTGTAGTTCTCATGATTTTCATTATAATTTTACCACACATGGCCATCCCTACATGCTGATTAGTTTTGCAGATTTCAGATCTACTTATTAAAATCCTAACAGGTATATTGTATTGTGACTTGCTTTTTTGCTCATTAGGTTTCTGAGAATCATCGTTATTATATAGTGCTGTAGATCGTTTCACTGATATATAATATTTTTGCATGGCTAGTCCTTGATTTATCCAGTCTACTCCCAATAGGTGCTTGTACCATTTTTATGATTTGTCATTTATTAACATTCTCACATATGTGTCCTGGCAGACAAGTAGGATCCTTTCTTTAGGGACTATCCTAGAGACTCTTTTGCTGGGTCATAGGACTTGTTCATCTTCAACTTGACTAAATGATGCCAAGTTGTTTGCCAAATTAAAACAATGGACACTTCCACTGTCAGTGTGTCCATGTTTGAGTACATTGACACTCATACCACCATTGATGTTGAAATACTTTTTAGTTTTTTAATGTTTATTTATTTTTGAGACAGAGGGGAAGAGAGAAAGAGAGAGGCAGAGCATGAGCAGGGTAGGGCAGAGAGAGAGGGAGACTGGGAGATCATGACCTGAGCTAGAGTCTGACGCTTAACCAACTGAGCCATCTAGGTGCCCCAATGTTGAAATACTTTTATTCTAATTACATTTTTATGTTGGAGTAATTTTAGATTTGCAAAAAACTTGTAAAGAGAGTACATGTACCTCACACCAGTTTCTTCCACTAACTTAATATGACACATTATTATATTTCTTGAACTAATATTAAAACCAATATTTCAACATTGAAACATTATTAATAAAAGCCCTTACTGTATTCAGATTTTCATAGTTTGTTTCTAATGTCCTTTTAAAATTCCAGGATGTCATCAAAAATACCACATTATGTTTATTCCTCATGTCTCCTCAGAGTCTTCTTGGTTGTGTCAGTTAATCAGACTTCCCCTGTTTTTGGTGATCTTGACAGTTTGGGAGAGTACTGCTCAGGTATTTTGTAGAATATCTCTTGGTTGGGGTTTGTCTGATGTTTTTTCTTATGGCTATACTGGGACTCTGTATTCTTGGGAAAAAGACCAGAGCAGTAGAGTGCCATTCTCATCACATAGCACAGCATGCTGTCTACATGGCTGATAATCACTGTTGATGTTGACCTTGATCACCTGGCTCAGGCAGTATTTGTCAGGTATCTTCACTGTAAAGGTACTCTTTTTTTCTCTCTTTCTGTAATTGTACTGTTTGAAAGGACATCATTATATGCAGTAGCACATAGTTAAAGAGAGGAGAGTTATGCTCTAGCTCCCTGAGGGTGGAGTATCTACAGAAATTATTTGAAAATTTTCTGCAGGGGAGATTTGTACTATTTTACTCTATTCATTCAAACATTTATATGGTTGATATAAACTCATCTATATTTTATATTTGTTTATAATTTAATACTACTTTGTGTATTGTGCTTTTCAAACTACTCTAGCTTTGGTTACTGGTAGCTCTTTGAAAGACCTTTTAATTTTGTCAGTATGGGTGAGTGATACATGCTATCTTCTAAGGGTTTCAATTTGCATTTTTGTGACCCTCTTTTCTGATAATTTTTCTGTTGGATTGCAGGTGGGTTTTTTTTTCTTATTTGTATCCACGTCTTTCTTTGATGCTAAATAATTATTTTTAGTTATATGTATTGGAGATATTAGGTAGTATCTCCCAATTATGGGTTTCTTTTTTATTTACAGATGCTTTTGACATACTGAAATTCTTACTGTTAATAAAAATAAATGTCCATTTTTTTTCTTTATGGTTTGTGACAAGGAAAGATTAGTTAAAAATCTCTTTGCTTTCCAATTTATATTTTTTCTATATAGGTAACTAATTATCTTGGCACCATTTTGAAGAGTAATTATTTTGCCAATGATCTAAGAGCATTTTAACAGTGCTGCAAATTGAGTTTCCACAGTTGTGTGTGTCCTTGTCTAGAATCACTATCTTATTCCATTCTTCAACTGTCTGTCCCTCTTAGAATAACACATGTCCTTAATTCTGAAAGATGTAATTTTATTTATTTATTTTACTTAGTAAGGCAAGTTTCTCAAACATGGCAACTTCAGGAGTGACATGGCCATTCTTTGCCATTCACTTTACCATATAAATTCTAGTATCATTTTGTCAAGTTCCACAACGATGACACCAAACCATAACAAAAGAGTTGATGGAATCTAATTGAATATGTAGATCAACTTGGAGACAATTAATCTCTGTACAATATTGAGCTCTTTATACTATTCTAATCCATGTAAGAAGCACATCTGTCCATTAAAGTATCTTTAGTGCCTTTTAATAAATTTTTAGGATTTATCCCATAATAATATTTTCTTTAAAAAAAAAACCCTCTATATAGCTAATATTTATTAAGACCATCTGGTTCATAGAATAAACTGAATATATATTTGATAAAAGGAAGAAAGCAAGAAATAGAAGGAAGAAGGAAGAGATACAGGAAGAAAGATAAGCAGGGACCATGTCTTCTGAGGCCTTGCAAGCCAACTTTGAATTCTGTCCAGGAAATGAAAATCAGTCAAGATTTTTAGGGAAGTTAAAAAAAAATTAAATATATCTGGCAGCCTCAAGAAAAATGACTTGGGGAGGAGCAAGACTAAAGGTAGTGAGATCAATTGAAAGGACACTGCAGTGATCAGATGAGACATTTGTAGAAAGTCTGAAGTGTCAAGCAAGGTTGGAAAGAAAGGGAATATTTATATATTTAGTATGAAGAAATAAAGGAGTGGCTCATTGTGAAAGCAAACAGTTTTGGGGGAATAATCTGTATAATAATGCTCTACAATTTATACCTGAAATTTAAGATTTGGAGCAATTAAAAATTATCCATTTATAGGTTTCGATTCTACTCTAGAACATCAATTTGGTCCATCATTGTTAGGATGTAACAGTTGGAAACGTGAAGTTCCTATGTGACCTGAGCGTCTCATTTTACCTCAACTGGTTATCTCCTCATTCATCTGACTTAAGAATTTGCTTTAGATTACTGAAGCTCCACCAAATAATAAAGGGTTTTGATTATGTTCTTTCAAGTATAAGTATAGCCTTGTTATTAAAACACAGAACTGGCCTAATAGATACTAGGTGGGGTTAAAGTTGCAAATTTGGAGGATTTTTTCGCTTTCTTTGGATAGGAGATGTGGGTAAAATAAATGAAAATTCCGAGATGAGGAGAGGTTGGTGAGAATGGGGAGAGAAAAAACAGTATTCTACACATAGACTCTTATCATTAATTTAATCAGCATTTCCATAATATTTTACACTCATGGCCAATTTATATTCTATGTGCCATATGGTAGCATCATAGTTAGACCATTACATGAATCCTACTAAAGGACAAATTCAATGTCTGACTCATCTTTGAACTCCCAGTGTTGAGAATGGGGCTTTGTATATAATAAATGCCCAACACAGCTGATGTTTCCAAGAGGAAAGTTCTATCATTTTTACTTGAAAGAGACAATGATTTGTAGGCACATGCTTAGTGTCCTCTGCAAGTAATCCAGCCTCACAAATAGCTATTTCTTCTGGGTTCCTGGGATCCCTACTAGGTATCAAAAGGGTTCTTATTTAGATCTACTAAAAAATAGCTTCAGAAGTCACCAAAATTAGGTCATTTGGGTGTTGAAAAGTTTCAGGAAATAGAGACAAATTTAAATGTTTATACCATTTGCATGAATCATCTTTGTTAAAACAGAATATCAGGTGGTTTCTTCTCTTTTAGAATTAACCTTCCATAAATAATTTTTCTGTTTTTGGCCTGTTCATTGAAGCCACGGGCCAACTTCCCTGAGACAAATTTCAGTTTTTCTCCCTTTCAATATGAGATATTTGAAAAGCAATATCACTTATGATTCAAATCAGGCAAAAAAGGCACAACTAACATTTTTTTCAGGACTATGTTACATACGTTTTCAAACAGACAGCAATGTTGAAAGAATTTCACAGTAAACATAAAAGTACTGGCCATCTACCTTCCACCACTAATGTTTCACTAAACTTGTTTTGTTACATATCTATCCATCTATCCATATCTTTACCCACGTGTCAATCCTTCTCATGCTTAGGCATTTCAAACTCACTGCAAACATCAAAGACTTTTCCCAAACATTTCAGCATGCATACCATTTACTAAAAAATTGTGAGGTCCTGCATTGACCACTTTGTGGATTCTGTTTAGTGACAGAGTAGTAGTTCTCCAAAAGGCAGGCTGCTGCATAAATGATGTGTATTCATTACTTGAACCTGAGCTAAGATTTTCTGATTTTCTGTCTTTGCTAACTGACACCAAATCTTGCCGTCTAGACAGAGAGTGCTGGCTTGTTGCATAGATCACAATTAGTATTGTATATTATAAGATACAAAAGTTATTTAAATAGAAAACCTTTTGTGTAAGATATGTAATTTGGCTGGAACATGAGCTACAAGTAGAATTTCAACACTGATTTTTAGCACAATGTTCTGCCCAAAGGAAATACTTTTAATGAATTTTCAAATCCATTTTAATATTTGTACACACTCTTCTTCATTCAGTACTTATCTAAAATGACTAACCTGAATGAGTGTAAACATCTTTACTCCCCAAAGTCCTTGCCCTCTGCTTCTTTCTCTGATGCTCAAAGATTATACAGTATAAAATAAAAAATAAAAATCTACTCTTTTCCCACATTAGTAATGTTCTTCTATTCTCTGCTTCTCAAGCTGGCATTTTAATTATTGAATATACATCTTACAGAGTATAATGTGCATATCGTGATAAATTTCCTTCCTGCCCTATTATTTTTAGGAGTTGTGGCTTTTTAGGTAATGGAGAAAGAATAAGTATTAGGACAGGAATTTAACTACTTACTTCAGAAATCAATATCTATACAGTGGAGGCTGGGTAAACAGGTTTTTGGCTAGTATGTTTACCTTCTTTTAAATGACAATGTATTTATCTTTTCTATGTCTTTTCTGCCACCACTATGATTAACAATTTTGCTATTTTTTCCATAGAGGAAAATCTAGTAATCTGGCAGAAGATCCATCCAGAAGGTGCAGTAAGTCTTAGTTTCTCCAACATATATGAGATGAACTATATGTAAGGATACTGATGTTGTGTTTGCCTATGATTGGCTACTGAGCACCTAACAATGGGCTTGGTACATAGCAGACATTCTATAAATATGTCTAAATGTGTACATCTTACACTGTTATTTAGCTGCAAAATCATTTTGAAATACAGGAATATAACAGCATACTTTAATATTATTATATTGTAAAGAGGCTATAATAAAACATGAAATCAAAACCTAAAAAATATATAGAATAGGTAGATTGTTCACTTCCTAGGGTTGCTGTGATAAACTGCCACAAACATGATGGCTTAAAAAAACAAATTCATTCTCTTACAATTCTAGAGGCTAAAAGTTGTGAATCTTGGTGTTGGCAGGACTCAACTCCTTCCTGAAGCTCTGAGGGAGAATTCTCCCTTGCATCTACCAGCTTTTGGTGGCTCCAGGCATTCCTTGTGGATACATTATTGTGGTTCCTGCCTCTGTCTTTACCTGGCCTTCTCCTCTGTGTCTCTCTCTCTTTATCTTCTCTCTGTCTCAAATCTCCCTCAGCTTTGCTTTTAAAAAAATTTTTTTTAAGTTTTTATTATTGAGAGACAGAGCATGAGTATGGGAGGGGCAGAGAAATGGAGAGACACAGAATCTGAAGGAGGCTTCAGGCTCTAAGCTGTCAGCACAGAGCCCAATGCAGGGCTCGAACTCAGAAACTGTAAGATCATGACCTAAGCAGAAGTCGGATGCTCAACTGACTGTGCCACCCAGGCGCCCCTCAGCTTTGCTTTTATAAGGACACTTGTCTGTGGATTTAGGACCCACTCAGATAATAAACCTCATTGGGACCTTCTTAATTCCATCTTCAAAGACCTGTTTTCTAAGCAAGCTTACATTCACAGAATGTGGGGGTTAGGACATGGACATAAGGGCCACATTCAACCCGCTACTTGTTCAGTATTTTGTTATGCATTCACAATATTTGTCATGTGGAATAATGCAAATCAAGAAGAAATTGTGCAGCAAAGGTTTTAAATTAACATGCCATATTTAAGGAACTGTTGAGAAGTATAAGTGATGTATTTTTTAACTGAGGCTACAATTTCCCTTTCTTAATATCTTTGCTCTACATAATGTATCTGGAACTCACGTAATCCAAAAATGTAGCAAACCTTGCTGTAAAGCATATTTCATTATTTACCATCAACAAGATTAAATTAAAACTAAGATAGATCTTAAAGCTGCAACTCTAATTACAGAAATAATACTTACTGGAACATCTCCTCTATGAAGCTGGGATCACTTAGCAAGTGCTCAAAATTTCTATAATCAAAGTTGTTGGCCACAGAACTGAAATCATTATAGTTATGAGATATAAGAGTTAATGTAAAAACTATGTATTTGGTCGATAGGCTTATGCTTTTCCATTTAAGTGAAAATATCAGGTGAAATATATGGATTGAACACTTTTCAGTAATTTAATGACAATTGAATTTGGCATATTACAAAAATGTATGTAACTAACAGCTTGAGCTAAGGTTTATATTCTTTCATATTTTTCTCCTGCCATTTTTTGAGCAACTTCTGAATTAATGACTCTGTAGAAACCAAACACAATTATTTGTGTGGCAAGACAGAAAACCATCTCAGACCAATGGTATGATACAATTACATTTTCTTTTTGGTGGGAAATCATTCTTTCTGAAATATGCAATAGCAGATGACTGTGCTTTCATTTTATTTAGTGACATTGTCCTCAGTGCTGTAGGTTGACTGATTATTTTAGTCTTTCCATGCCATTCTGAACCTATATCTATTTTCTAATCCTCCATTGGTATTTTAGAAGTATGGTAGTCAGATGCCATCACACAGAAAGCTGAATTTTGCAGGATTTGATATGTGAAGAGAGGAATGAAGTCTTTTACAGGCAGTAAGTAGTGTGAGACAAGACAGAAGAGCCAAAGATACCTAAGAGGCCTAGGTGAGGAGACCACAGATAGGGGAAGACCCACTGGTTGCTTCACTACAGGATGCAAAGGAAAAGGAATGGGACATGGGAAGGAAGGAGGAGGAGTGTGCAGGGGTAGGGGCGGGGCAGGGAGTGACAAAGATTGCTGAAAACATCCAGAATGATCACTCACCATCAGGCACCACATGGCCAAAATAAATATCCACCTTTCTCCCCTTTATAGGGTGGTCTACAGTTACTTTGCCAAACTGTGCTCTAGCATTTAATTGTCTCAGATGTGAGGAAGCACAGTCTACAGATCATAGAAAGAGTTTATGCCTTCAAAGGTATTTGTTGAGTATCTACTATGTCTTCCAGGAAACACATAAACAAACTATACATTCATCCTAACAGGAAAGGAAAGAATGACTCAGATAGTGGTTATTAACATGTATAAGGGACCCACAGAAAATAGGAGGGATCTTCTGATCCTGTCTCAGCTGTGGTACATTGAAGAGTTGTATTGTATGAGATACAGTTTGATTTTGGACAGGTCTGTTCTTTTCAAATTCAAAAAAT
>PJEM01008199.1:19936-85787 GCA_004023845.1 Helogale parvula | reverse complement strand
GGGTCCGGGAGCACTAGCCGGGGAGCAGGCGCCCGGGATCCCTAGCTGGGGAGTGAGCGCCCGGGAGCACTAGCCAGGGAGCAAGCACCTGGGAGCACTAGCCGGGGAGCGGATGGCCAGGAGCACTAGCTGGGGAGCAGGGGTCCAGGAGCACTAGCCGGGGAGCGGGCGCCCGGGAGCACTAGCCGGGGAGCAGTGGTCCGGGATCCCTAGCCAGGGAGCGGGCACCCGGGAGCACTAGCCGGGGAGCAAGCGCCTGGGAGCACTAGCCGGGGAGCGGGCACCCGGGAGCATTAGCTGGGGAGCAGGGGTCCAGGAGCTCTTGTTTGCATGACTGTGAGCCAGGTACGTAGGCGTATTTGGAATCACACTTCTGCTCTGTCAAAGTCCACCTCTCTTTTGTCCCTGTTCTGACTTTTACCAAGTTGCTCATAATACTCAGATTGTTTCAAATACTTCTTTATCAGTAGGGGAGTGATTACGTTAAGGTGTGTCCCACGGCCTATACTTTCAGCTTCAAAAGCTCATGTAAAGTTATATCCAAACGGAGAAAACAGTTATGAGTTTCACCTTAACCTCCTCTTGCCTGACTGGTAAATGTGGTTACTTGTGTGAAGTTTATAATGAAGCAAATCCCAACCCTGTGCCCCTCCGAGACTCTCCAGGACTCAGTCTGCCAAAGAAAGGGGTGATCAGTAGGTTGGTAAGGTTCGCACTGAGCACTGTTCCGTACGGTGTTCACGATGTCAGCTCCCTCCTCAAACCTCGGGGCGGTCATGTCTTGTTGGGACGTGACGCGCACTCAGGAGGAGCGCCTGTCCGGATGTGCAGACGCACGGAGAACAGACACCAGGAGTTCATGAAGCATGAGCCCAGACACACGAGAGCCGACCTGCCGCCTCTTCCATAAACATTTAGTTCCAAAAAACACTTCACGGTCCTGGAGACTGTCCTGCTTCCTTCCCAATGCCGTTCCTCTCCCCCGGGGAGGACGTGGACGAGGTGGTGGTGACAGTGAGCGTGGCGGTCAGTGGCGCTCACGGGGTCAGCCAAGAGCTCGCCTTCGGGTCGGGTCAGAGACCTGCTGTCGTGGGCTCTTCCGACCCAGGCAGCTAGATGCTCGTCTCCAGAGACATCCTGGAATGGAATCTGTGTCTGAAATTTCAACTCGCTCTTGTACTCTTGACTGACACGGAACTTGGCTTGCTGTCATTGGAAAGGACTGAGTGCCCTTTGTGCACAGCCTGGTGTCAGCATTGTCCGAGGGAGACCAGGAGGAACTGTGCCGAGTGCAGCCGTGACTTTTGCCACCTCTGTAACCCACCCCACCGGGAAGTCCCACGGCAGGTCTGGGGACCTGCACCTTCTCGCGCCGACCAGGGGAGAGGCTGGGGCGGTGGTGGGCTCGGCGTGCCGTGAAGCCGCTGGAGGAGACGGTTAAATCCCCTTTCTGTCCTCACAGCCTCTCTGGGTGCCCCATTGCTGCAGCAGAGAAACTGGCAAAGGCCCAGGAGAAGCACCAGAGCTGTGACGTGTCCAAGTCCAACCAGGCGTCAGACCGAGTGCTAAGGTACTTGCTGCTGAGCGGGTCATCTCCTGAGACCCGTGTGAGCCCAGCTCACCAGGGCACGGGTGTCTGGGCGTGGGCCGGGGCTGCGTGGGGACGGCGGAGCGGGGGGGTCACTTCAGTGTTCTGGGTCTCCGCCCACCTGTTGTAAGTGGACAGAGTTGCTTCTGGTTTTCTTTCTGGCTTTGAAAGTACTTTGTGATTCTGTTCATGTTAGGTGAAAGGGGAACTCTACACATTAATGAGACGCCCGAAATGATCTTACCCTAATGTGGAGGAGAGGGCGTAAGAGCAGGCTGCAGCCTGGCACCCTCACAGTGGGTGTGGAAGCTCTTCTCCCCGTGGGCGACCTCAGGGGGCCTTCTGTCCTCAGAGGCCTGAGAGTGAGGCCCGGTGCAGGGCGGCCGCGTGACGCACCTGCACCTGCTCGGTCACTGCCGGACCCGGTAGAGAGACCTCAGAGATCACCTGTTCCCACCACCGTTTTCTTTTTTTATTTTTTAAGGTTTTATGTATTTTGAGAGAAAGAAAAAAACACAAGTGGTGGGGGGAGGGCAGAGAGGGAGAGAGAGGATCCCAAGCAGGATCTGTGCCGACAGCAGTGAGCCCAGTGGGGGTCTCAAACTGAGACCATGACCTGAACCAAAGTCCGATGTTCACCCAACTGAGCCGCCCAGGCGCCCGCCCCCCCCCCACTGTTCTTACGTTCAGAAAATGAGGATTCTTATCTCATTTCCGCCTGCTCCCTGCACACGCGGGGCGCCTGGCCCTTGCCGGGCACCCTGACTCCAGTGGCCGTGGCAGAGGGAGCCCCGTGTCCTTGCGCAGGTGGCCCCGGTGGCTGTGGCAGCTGCGCACCTTTCCCGGCGCCAGTGTCGCTGGTGCAGGAAGCAGGTGCTTCCAAGTAAGTGTGAGCACACACACGCCCACACGCACACACGCAGTTCTGCTTCTGTTCAATTATTTCTTTGGGATAAATCACCTGGAAAACAGTCACTGTTCAAATGTCCTGAACACCTGCCTCGTTTTGCTTGGTTACTTGGCGCTCAGAAGGGGTTTTCCCACAGCGGTTAAAGACCCTTCTGTCCCTCGATAGGAAAGTTACTGTGTTTATGGAAAATGAGAAATGCTTAAATAGACAAAAATAAGGAAATAAAAATCACTTATAATCCTACTAGAGACAAACCCTGTATAAACATCGGAGCGCACCCCTCCAGACCGCTCCACGTGCGCCCGTGCGTCCGCAGCCTCCATCCCGACGGTCAGGCGCACAGGGAAGAATGGCCGCCCCTCAGGCTCCGTCCGTCTGAGGCGGATGCTTATTCCCCAGGAAAATTGGGAACAGCAGGAGGACTGAGGCTGAGGGCTGCTGTCCAT
Source organism: Helogale parvula (assembly GCA_004023845.1). Taxonomy (NCBI): domain Eukaryota; kingdom Metazoa; phylum Chordata; class Mammalia; order Carnivora; family Herpestidae; genus Helogale; species Helogale parvula. The sequence continues at coordinate 82,843 of PJEM01008199.1, read as the reverse complement.
TTCTGTCGCCTCCTTCGGGCAGACCCCCAGGTTAGAAAGAACCCCGGGCCATGCCTCTTGAGACCACCCCTCCCCCCTCCTCACCCCTACCCCCCCATCATTCCCAAGAGAAGCTTCCGGGGCTGGCCACGGACCAGAGACGTCCCCGATTGCAAACGTCACCAGGCTCCATTCTGATGCGGCCTGCGAAGCAACAGCCTTTACCTGGTCTCGGTGGCGTCCTGGCCAAGGGTCCCTTTTTACAAAGAAAGCACAGCAGGTGATAACAGGACAGACAGTGTGGGCCACTAATGGTGCACCTGCACCATCTCTGCACGCGCCAGGGCTGGGCCTGGCCAGGAGGGCCAGAGAGGCCATGCAGGGGGGACCCCCAGCCACTGTCACAGGAGCCCGCCGGGCTCCTCTCCGGAAGATTTAACTCTGGACTGCGCGTTGGCGTGGTCTCCAGGGCTCCCCCATGCTCCCCAGCTCCCGACGGCTCACCGCAGACACCGACGTCCCAGTTAGGAGCAAGGTCTAGGGGGCCTGGGCCTGGTCTCCTCGTGGGCCACCTTTACATTCCCCGTGGTGTCCCCACGAAGGGCATGCCCAGTCGGTGGGCGAGGGAAGACACAGGAAGGGAGAGAGAGATCATTGAAACCTATACTCATTTAGCTAAGAGTTGAAAAGTCTTCAAGCAGAGTGGCCAGTGGGAGGGCTTAGTGTTTCCAGTTCTGTCCCATGTTCCACTCTCCAGCCGCAGGGGGTGGCCTCCGTCATGGCCTCTGTCCCTCACCAAGTACCACCCTCTCCACGACGCCTCGGTACACCTTGCCCTCACACACACACACACACACACACACACAGCACATCCACAGTGCACACACACATGCGGCACACGCACAGGCATGGCACACGCACCGCACACGCACACGCACCGCACACACGTATACACACCGCACACGCACACACGACACATGCACCACACACTCGCACGCACAGCACAGGCACATGCCTGGCACACACACACACACACGTATACACACTGCACATGCAGCAGACGCACAGCGCACAGCACACGCCCAGCGCACGCCCAGCACACGCAGAATATTAATGAATGTATGTAACTGGGTGTCCCTCTGTTTAAAGACTTTATTCCAAAGTCTGGAAAACTGAAGAACTAGGGGGTAAAAATACGGGAGGCACAAGCCAGTATTTGTCAAAACGTATGACACATTCTGTTTTAATATCCATTTTGGTGTCAGCCTGCGGCCCTAAGAGTATGTCCTAAATGTCCTCTTACTCTTTTAAGGAAGATGTCTTACTAGCCCGCTCCTTTGTTGTAACTCTTCCTCTCGGAGCCACCGAGCGGGAAGGCCGGGACGCGAGGTCTTTCCTGCGTTCATCCAGCCGGCTGGGACTCCGAAAAAGCAAGAGGGGAAGTTAAATGTCTTAGTTTTGTTCTCTCTACTGGGCGGGCCGAGAGCTGGGCAGGTAGCCTGTCCGGCGCTGTAAAATCGCGGCGCGCGCAGCCTGTGCCCAGGAAGGCGGGTCTGAGCCGCGTGCCCTCCGTGCGACGCGGGCCGCGCGCTCCCTGCAGCCGCCGGCAAGCCGGCGACGACTGTCTCTTGTCCGCCCGCAGGCCCATGTGCTTTGTCAAGCAGCTCGAGATCCCGCACTACGGCTACCGGAACAGCGTCCCCACGGCCACGCCCCGCTCCAACCTGGCCAGGGAGCTGGAGAAGTATTCCAAGGCCTCGTTCGAGTACAGCAGCTACGACAGCCACGCCTGCGGCAAGCGGGCCATAGCCCCCAAGGTGCAAACCAGGGATGTTTCCCCCAAAGGATACGATGGTAGGAGGCGCACACTCTTCTACACGGGAGTCGCGCTCGCCGCGAATGATGTTGTTGTTGTGTCTGTGTCCCGCAAGCTGGTCGCGCATGTGGTCCCTTGGACACCAGAGAAAAGCACGCCCACCTGGGCGCCCCTGAGCTCCCAGGGGCGGGTGAGCCGGGGCCCCGAGGGAGGACACCGCCCTTCCCTTGGGGTCTCCGAGGCAACTGGGAATCCTGGCCGCTTCCAGAACGCAGAGAGCCAGCCTCTGGCTGGTCTGCATTCTGCTGCTGCCAGCGCAGCACCTTAGCTTCATGGACTGCCTCTAGTCAGCGGCCCCGACGCAGAGAAGCCCGGGAGAGCCAGAGCGGCCCCCGGAGCTCTTGGCCGTTTTAGAAACCCTGGGTTCCCTCCCGAGTTCGCAAACTTGGATGCGGGTTACATTCATCTGGGGAGATTTTAAACATTCTCATGCCCAGGACGCACCCCACGCCAATTAGATTGGAACCCGGGGGGCACTGCCTGTGCGGTGACATTTTGTAAGTGGTGATTTCAAGGTGTGTCCAAGAGCACACAGTTGCTACTGTTGTTGCCCAGCCTCTTTCAGGCCCGCGCCGGCCTGTCCTCCCTGGCGAGTGGGGCCGGGCAGGGCCGCCTGTCGTGACCCAGCTTTCAGGCGTCCGCCCAGAACAATAAGCAGGTAGAACAAATGAAATACCACCTGCCCCCCAGAGGGGGTAGCTCACTTCCCCTTCTGGGCTCTGGGCCCCCTGCCGGGCGTGAACGCCTCGCCTCTGTTGCCTGAGCCATCGCAGTAAGTCTCGGAACTAGGGAGGGACCGCTGCGTTTCTCTGATACCACGGATTTGTCTGACTGCACTTCTGCTTCAAATTCTAGGATTTATGGACTGAGTTGGCAAGTGTTTCAGACTAGGATGTGGGTTTTAGGAGTTCTGACGACTTATAAGTGTTATCGTGGTGTCTGTAGGAGAGGCAAGGAGATGGACCTTTAAAGATCTTTTGACTCCTCTCTGAAAAAGATCCTTAATTAATACCACAGCACACAAAAAATTCATTTAAATTGGACACTTGGGGAGTTCCAAAACCTCTTCACAGTTCGGCGGTGGTCCTTCTTTGCCTTAATGACAATTAATACGCGTAGTGAATGAAGTTTAGTCTTTCCTAGACGTGTTGCATGTTGATGATCCTTGTGCGAATCGATTCTTTATGTAGAGGAACAAACCGCAGGTGGAGAAAAGGGGATGTCTTGGGGTAAAACAGAAAATAATGATTTTCGTTTTGTTTATTTCGTCCTAATGATTTCCCAATTTCTGATTTGTTATAATTTTATCCATGTGATTGCAAATGAAGGATCAAAAAAATTGAGTCACATCATGAGGGTTCTGCTTATATGATTTCTGATTCAGCAGCACCTCACGGTGATTGGAGGAATGTTCTGGAAGCCCGCCTCCCCGCACCTGCTCCCCACACCTGTTGTTAGGTGTGGCCTGATTTCCTTAACCTCATAGTTTTCATTGCATCCTGGGTGAGGTGTGACCAGTGGAGCACATTTTCGTAGATTCGAAGTCAAAGCTATTTGGGCGTTTTCTCGGCTGTTCCATCTAGGAGCTGCGTGATGTGGGGTGGACAATCTTCCCGGGTGTTAGCTTCCCCAGGAGCACGGTGGCAGTGACGCCCGCCGCCCCGCGGACCCCACGAAAGTGTCGTGGGATCGGCCCACAGCTCTCCAGAACTGGACGAACATTGGACGGTTGGCATTCGTTCTCAGCTACCCTGAAAACACCTGTTGGCAGAAACCGCGGCTGAGCCCCGCTCTTCAGCTGGCCCCAAGGAAGCAAGAACACAGAACAAAAACTTCAATATTAGGTCTTTAAGAAACTAAGAAAGAAAAGAAAAGGAAAAGCAGTCTTTTACCACAATGTACCGAGAAGAGCATTGGTGACTCCATTTTTTCTCACACTGGACTCGTCTTAACAGACTTTAAGACACCAAAGAAAGCGCCCGTTGAGGAGGAGAGCGGTCAGGTCGGTTCTCTTCTGGGACACAAGCCGAAAGGCGCCACCCCTGAACCCGGACACCAGGCAGCAGACACCACAGAGCGACCAGCCTGTGGTCCCTCCAGGAGCAGCCTGCTGGACCTGCTGCGGCCGCCGAGAATTGAGTCATTGCTCCGGAGAATAACCATGCCGTGAGCCTGTTGTGAGGAGAAGCATAACAGGTGGGGGGGGGGGGGAGTATGGAGATGCCGAACAGGAAGGAAGAGCAGGACCTTCCTCCCCAGTGTCTGGACATCATGGCTTAGGTCCCACCCCCTGTGCTCAAAACCACTCACTACACATTGATTTAATTGCCTGCGTTTTTCCAGATACCAGCTATTTGCTATCTAGCTTTCTGTCTGTCTGTCTATCCCTCTATCCATCCAACTGTCCATTTGTCCATTTGTCTATCCATCCGCCCATTCATCCACTCATCTGTCTATCATGTATCATCTGTCTATCTCTTCTTTCCTTGGATGACAAGTTTCAGGAAAGGGCTTGGGAACAACCGGAAGGCAGGGAAACACACTCGTGCAGACAAGGAAGCAAGGAATCCGTGCCGGAGGAATCAGCCTGAGCTTTGTCGGAGTGGCAAACCTTCCACTCGAGCACAAGCTTGAGTAGGAGTTACACAAAGGTAGAAGCCCCGTGGGCTGGTAGGAATGGCCGGTGGCCTGGCAAAGTGCCTGAGAGCAGGGACAGGCACCTGCGGGGCAGGGGGGACCTGGCTGTGTGCCGCCCACCGTGCCGAGGAGCTGGGGGTTCCCTCTCACAGGGCGTGGAAGTCTCTGTGCAGGGTATTCAAGGAGGGAAGGCGGGGAAGAACACAGGGCTCCTGCACGTGCGTGTCGGCCCTGCCCTCTCCCGTGAGTCCCGGGCCGCCATCTCCTCTTACCTGTGTGGTACAGTGAGCTAGAAATGGCTCTAATATGTTTAAATTGTTGGCGGGGTGGGGGTGGGGGGCAGCAGGAGGTATGTGTGACGTGTAAAAATTACATGAAATTCACATTTCAGTGTTCATAGGTAGAGCTGCAACGGGCCCTGGTCACCCTCACCCGTTTGGCCTAGGTGCTTTCGAATGGCAGAGCTGAACCCTTCTGCCAGAGGTCACGGGGCTCGCGAAACCTAGACTGCGGCCCAGTCCTCTACAGAAACAGCGGCCCACCCCAGGCTAAGACACCCCACTCGTGTCTCAGGGCAGTTGGTCATGGCCCCACGCTCAGTCCAAACCTGTAGGTGCCGGAGTCCCCAGGGGGCTCCCTTCATGGGCCTCTCTTGCTGTTGCCAACTTCCAAGTCCTCCAAGCTAAGCACTTGGTGATCGGCTTTGAACTCTCTCTTTGCTCCTCAGACTCAGTGCCGCCCCAATATGCCCAACCTCCCATCCTCCACCCTGGCCCCTGCCCAGGCCTCCAGCTGCCGCGGCTCGAAGAGCTGCTCTGATGGCCGTCTGGGGTGAATCCTCTGGACCCGGGCCCTCCCGGCCTCCTCGCTGCAGCCCCCAGCCAGCTCTCCCTGGAGGGCCCGCCCACCCCCCCGCCTGGCGGTGGGCTGCCCCGCTATCCAGCCGCACCCAGGGCCTCCAGGGCCCTGAGTGCTTTGACTCGACTCAGCCAGCACTAATCAGCTGATCGGTTCTCCTGACTTCATGGGGTCACTTGTGCAGCACCGGACACCTGTCCTTACTCTGGGACCTGCCCTTGGCGGTTCCAGGTACATAGCTGGTCCTCTCACTGGACCGTAAGCTCCTGTCCCCAGATTCAAACATCACAGTGCTGTGCCGGCCAGGCAGACCAGGGCCATGCAGAGAACGCCACCAGACTGCATGAGGGAGTCGGAAAACGGAGAGTCTGAACTGGGATCTGATGCTTTAAGTCATGTGAGCAGGCGATGGGCAGGCCCCGTCTGACGGGACTCTGACCAGAAAGCTCCTTCCATGTGCCGTCCGCATCCGTCTAAGTGCACTGAAGACCACGCAGGCCTGCGCGGACGCGTGAGCGCCGGTGCCGTGAACCTGGGCGCGCGACGGCTGCGGGCTGCCGGCTCCCAGCCCGGGGACGAGCCCGCAGGAGGCAGACGCCTGCACTGTGAGCTTTGTCTGGTTTTCCTAAGGACACACTGAACCGTTCCCTCGAGTCAACACAGCAGAAGGTGGGCATTTCCGGGGGAGAGAGGCAAGCACTTAGCACGGGGTCAGAAGACTGGTCGGAACCTGGTTGTTTTTATTTTCCTACGGGTCATATTTAGTCAGTAGAAGTGGCGTGCAGTCTTTCTTTGTCCCCCCAGAGACAAGGGTCCCGCCCAGGGTCCTTGAAGAGGGGTTCTCAGCCCGGCGAGGGGCCTGGCGGGCTGCGCTGGTGCTGCACACAGTGGTGGCACTCTCGTGGGCAAGTGTGACCTCCGCAACCTCCAGTGACAGGCCGCCGCGCAGAGGGACAGTGACGGATTCTGTCTGCTAACTGGGAAGGGAGTGCGTTTGGTCGTGGTCAGTGGTCAGTGATGCTGGCGTTTCGAACCTTCTGCGAATAGGCGGGAAGCAGGAGCCACGTGATCCGCAAGACTTGAAGTCCACACTCGTGTTTTCATTTTGAACGAAACAAGGAAGGAGCGGTTACGTTTCGCAGGAGGAGGCACACGAGGTGGATGCCCGCCCTGCGTCGGGCCCTCAAGGTCACCCCCAGGTCAGTCAGCGGCTAGGATTCTGCCCCGGGGCCCGGAGGAGCAGAACAAAAGTTCGCGGCCATTGGCCTATGGACACGTGTCCTGCTCACCTTCTTTTGGAAACTGAAATTTGTTCATTTCACTACGAAGTGGCCCGTCCTCTTCCGTACGTGCCCTGCGTTTCTGCCCTGAGCCCGTGCCTGATGGTCACCAGGGACGAGACCCCTCATAAGTACGACTTCATTTTCCCCACAATGTTTATATTCTTATTTTTATTTATTTTTGAGAGAACATGAGCAGAGGAGGGGAAGAGAGAGACGGAGACACAGAATCCCAAGCAGGCCCCACCCTGAGAGCAGCGAGCCCGACACGGGGCTCAAACTCATGAACGATGAGATCATGACCTGAGCCAAAGTGAGATGCTCACCCGACTGAGCCCCCCAGGAGCCCTGATACTCCTATTTTTATATCAAAATTGTGAATGATGTGAAACGATGGACTCCAGCCCAGGCGGAGCGTGCCCCCGGCTGCCATCTCATGGGGCTCCCCGTGCCCTCTGCTCAGATCTGTCTCTCCAGGGAGGGTCTCTGTCGCGTGCCCCTGCATTGCCAGCTCAGCCCCCAGACCCCTGCCACCCACTGTGCCATCTGCTGCTCAGACAAGGTGCCCTCTCGGAAGAACGAGGAAGGAAGGTCACGTCCCAGACACACCGACAGGTGTGCTCCTGAGTCCTCGCGGAGAGACAGCCGGCCCGCACGCACTCCTCGTGCCGAGGTCTGAGTGTGGCCATCGACCCTCTGGTCCACGCAAGGGAACCTGGCTTCAAATGGCCACCTGCCTGTGCAGCGGCTCTGTGACTTCCGGTGGGGGCTGTGGCTAGGCCAGGTGGCCCTAGCTCCCCAGGGCCCGCATCACCGTGCGACCCAGGGGCAAGATGAAAGCAGCCTTCAGTCCAGAGTTGAAAGCTCTCGATCATGAGGGCTTGTTTATTCGGTCACTTGTATCTGAATGAGGTGCTCCGGGCACTCGCGTGCTGTTGCTCACCGACCCACTGTGCTGGTCGGGGGAGGGGCCGGTTCGCATCCGCCCGGTTTGCCCCTCCCTCTGGGAGGAAAGCACTGTGTGTGTCCTCCTCTGAGGGGGCTCCAGTTACGGACTGCTGGTGGCAGCGCTGGGAAGGATGTGCACACATGTGTGGGGGTCAGGAAGGAGCCACTGGCTGATGGAGTGAAGGAGCTGTGGGGGAGATGGGGGGTCTCCTGTGCCCCCAGCTGCACCCTGGGCAATCCCTCAGTGCAGGGCCCCAGGGGAGACCTGGCAGCGTGCAGGTGGACAGACAGCCCGTGGCTTTGCTGCCCTTGGCAATGGCTGCAGGGCCCGAATAAGTAACCCGCAGACGTTTTTCCCACCCTCGTGCCAGAGATTTCCAAAGAGCGATGAAAGCAACACTTGCTCCTGAGTGCCCTGCTGCGGGTGCCACGGGCCCGGCTCCAAGCGGGTGCCAGGAAGCTGTCCCTACAGGGAGGCGGGGTGGTGCGGGGCATGCCCGGGGCCACTCTGCCTGCTCACTCCCGGCTCAGCCATGCCCGCAGTGCCAGTCTCTCTCCCTTGACACTGCTGGTTCCTCCACGTGGTTCTTTACTAGAATCACAGGATGAGGCGCTTCTAGAGGAGAGGGGTGTTTGGGGTCCCTCATGCTCAGCCAGATGGCCACCCCCAAAGCACAGGCCCCCGCGAGGCTGTGTCAGTCACACACAAGACCGCGAGCCCCAGGTGGCCACTGAGTCCCCTCCCGGCTGGAAGGAGCAGCCAGTCTCTGCAGCCATGAGGCCTGTGGGGTCCACGTGTCCCGATGAGCAGAGGGGCAGTCAGACCGGGTGACCCTTCCTCCAGCCTGGAGCAGCTGGTCACGCTGGTCACACCCTGACCTCAGGGGCCAGTCCTAACCAGGTGCTCGCCTGTAAATGTTTTGGGTGGTATCACCGCAGGCACGTGTGGCCTGCCTGAGACACAGGCGCCCCCCCTCACCTGCTCTGCCCCGCGCCCGCCCCCCAACTTCCCAGGGTTAGGGGGGAAACGCCAGATGGGCTTTTCTCCACCAATCAGCCGTGGGCCCGTGCTGCCCACCCCACCCTGCCGCTGATGGGTGTGCCCCCCAGGCCGGCGGAGGGAGGTGGGGTGGAGGGGGCCGGGGTCGAGGGGCGCCGTGCCCCGCACCCCACCCCACCCTGCTGCTGACACATGTGCACCCCGGGACGGCGGAGGGGGGGCGGGGTGGAGGGGCGCCCGTGCTGCCCACCCCACCCCGCCGCTGACGCGTGTGCGCCCCGGGCCGGCGGAGGGGGGCGGGGTGGAGGGGCGCCGTGCTGCGCACCCCACCCCACCCTGCCGCTGCCGCGCGTGCGCCCCAGGTCGGCGGAGGGGGGAGGAGTGGAGGGGCGCGGTGCCCCGCACCCCACCCCACCCTGCCGCTGACGCATGTGCGCCCCGGGCCCGGTGGAGGGGGGCCGGGTGGAGGGGCGGCGCCGGCCCGCTCTGCCTCCGGCGGCGGCGCGGCGGGGACCCGAGTCACCCCGTCCCCGTGTCTCCCCAGCGAAGCGGTACTGCAAGAACGCCAGCCCCAGCAGCAGCACCACCAGCAGCTACGCGCCCAGCAGCAGCAGCAACCTGAGCTGCGGCGGCGGCAGCAGCGCCAGCAGCACGTGCAGCAAGAGCAGCTTCGACTACGCACACGACATGGAGGCGGCGCACATGGCGGCCACTGCCATCCTCAACCTGTCCACGCGCTGCCGCGAGATGCCGCAGAACCTGTCCACCAAGCCGCAGGACCTGTGCGCCGCGCGGGTACGCCCCGGGGCCCCAGCGCCCGCAGGGTCACGCCCTCTGTGTCCCCCACCCCGCAGGGCTACTCCCCGGGGCAGATGCCCCCACAAAACGCGAGGCCAGCGGAGCCCCAAGCATGCCCTTGCCGGGAGCGGCACAACCTGGGGTCCATGCAAGCCTGTTAGGGTCAGAGGTGCGGGTGGACCCCGCCCTTAGGACGCAGGAGTGTTTCTGGAAACAGGACACCTAGTGTCCTCACGTGGGTTCATGGCCACAGGGAAAGTAGGAAACTAAAGTGGCCTCGTGCCCAGAACCTTGAACACAGGAGGAGGTGGCCCCTCTGTCAAATCAGGCACGGACTGTCCCTTTGCTCCCAGCGCGTCACTCAGGATCAGGGAACAGAGAAAGTAGAATCCCAGTCTCCGATGGGAAGGCCACGCATTCTGGCGACTTTCGTCAGTGTGGAGATGTCTGTCTGCCAGGCTTTGTCCCCTTGCTCACCTGAGGGCAGGACCGTTGCTCAGGCCCGGGCGACTCTTGTCACCTCCTGTCCTGTGCTAGTGCTGTCCGGCCGAGCGCCCTGAGCGCACAGACCTGACAGTACTTGTTGTACATACTTGTAATGTGTATGAATGGAGACAGCCAGAAATTTCTTGCTTTGCAAATGCTTCCTTTACTATTAATATTTTTATTCCGCGATTCTAGAGAAGTGTCAGGGGCATACAGTTTGTAGTGATCAGGGCTGCTAAAATTCAAGGCCAGCATGGAGGACTTCCGTGGCAAGCGGGGAGAAAGACAGCCACGCCTTCCGACGGTTTTCCCCGTTATTCAAGCCAAGGCTGAGAGAAGCAGCTCCGGCGATAGGAAGGCCCAGTGAGCACGGCAGCCGGAAGCCTGGAGTGCTCCCAGGCAGGAGGCGCTCAGGCAGAGTCCGCTCTGTAATTTATCGAGCTACCGGCCTGGATGGGCCGCCTTTCCCAGCCCTCCGCTGCCCCGTCCAGAGGGGAGAGAGGCCCCACCCTGGGGTGGGCAGGGCTTGGCCCACCGGCGCTGGAGTCCGATTTTGTTCTCTCCGGGATCAGAAGTGGAGGGTTGTGGGTCGTATTCTCGCCCCGTCCTCCCTGTGTCCTTCCTTGCCTCCCTCCTCCTGAGAGGCAAGCTCTGAAGGCTCCTTCATCTGTTTCAAAACATGATTTAAAAAAAAACTCAGCGTTTACCTCTTTGTATGTTTTAGACAGTTGTCTGCATTTGCGGATTTGCCGGAACGCAGAGTAGCCAGGCTGGAGTCACTGGACTAGAGGCCCTTTGACCTGTGACCACTCACCTCCCTCCCTTAAGGTGGACAATCCGTTCATCGCAGCATTTCATGTTGGAGAGTAGATTCCGGCTGCGTCCCCCTCGCCCTCCGTGCCTCTCACTGGTCCGTGCGCCTCTCCTGAGCTTGAAGCGTTCACAGCAGTCAAACCGAAGGAGATTTTTTAGTGTAAACACACATCTTTCTCTGATCGCTTAAACGGTATTTGAGCTGGAACGGAGCTGCAGATTAGGCCTGATTTTCTTCCAGGAAGGCTTATTTCTAAAAGCATAGATTTATTACAGAAAAAAGGAGATAAAGATAGACGGTAAATAACTGATAGATAAATAGAGATCGATGGATCGACGACGGGCGATCGATAGGTGAATAGATGCGCGCAGCTGCCATCCGATGTGGCGGCCGAGTGCGGGGCAGCAGACGTGTCCCCGGGAGCCCGCGCGGGGAGGAGCCCGCGCCGGAAGTCTGCGCGGGCGAAGGCAGGGCTGCGCGCTCACCGTCTGTCTCTGTCCGGCAGAACCCCGACATGGAGGTCGACGAGAACGGAACCCTGGACCTCAGCATGAACAAGCCTCGGCCGCGGGACAGCTGCTGCCCGGTGCTGACGCCCCTGGAGCCCGTGTCCCCCCAGCAGCAGGCAGTGATGGGCGGCCGCTGCTTCCCGCTGGGCGAGGACGACTCGTGGGAGCTGCCGGTGGACTACACCAAGATGAAGGCCCGCAGGGCGGACGGGGGCGACGGCAGCGAGGCCCCTGTAGGTGCCCTCCCCTGGCTGCCGGCTCGGGGTGCGGGTCAGGCGTCCGCGGGCACCGGGATGGCTGGGGCTGAGCGCACGCTTCACGGACCAGGGAGGGACTTGTCCCCGACACTGATCTGGTGAAACAAACCACGGGTTCTTTTCAGGCGTGAATTTTATTTTCCGACAAGTGCGTTAGTTACAGATGATTTCTCTGAGAAAATACGTGAACAGCGAGCCAGTGCAGTCCATGTGACATGTGCTATAATGCTTGGTTTTCCTTGCAGATAGAGAACTAGAATGGGTGTTAAGCACTTAACGTGGTTAACTGTGTCCTAGTAACTAGCAAGCTCTTTGAAGCTAAGGATCATGCCTGTTCTCAGAGATATTCCTGATAAAATTTTCAGAAGAGTGTATTCCAGCCCCGAAAACTCATCTTAGGATAATCACCTGAGTCCTCACTGAGACAATGTCGCCAAGGCAGCCATGTCAGGAAGCGTCGGCTCTTTCTGAAGCCAAAGGGCACAGAGTGCGGAAGCAGTTACCGAAACATCATATAGATAGAATATATTTTCGACATTTCCAGACCCCGAAAATAACCTCTCAGGCTTTTCTGAACCTGAGGACACACTGCGAATGGGTGCACGGATAAGCCGGACTGAAGGCCAGGTGCTCACGGGCGCGGGTCGGGGCTCTGGGGCCGGGGTCTGAGGTGCTGAGTGAGCTCTCGGGGGCAGGGGTACGGCTCGGGGTGCTCGCTGCCTCCCGGCAGCTCCCTGCAGAGCCAACACTGAACGCTGGTGAGCTTCTTGCCTCTTTTCATAGAAGCGAAAATCCTCTTTGGTTTCGGTCTGTTAGCAAAAGCAGATTCTAACACAGGTGTTCGGTGAGGGCAGAGTGGTGTGACGCGAGATTTCTCCAAGCTGGGGACACCGTAGTCAGGACGGTCACATTCAAGTTCCCAAACTCATGAAAATAGCCTTTGGGCTAAGCCCAGAAGCAAAGAGAAGGTTGTTCTTTATTGTCCTGGCTTCTCCTCCAGTGTTCAGTCCTGAAAATTATGACATCTTCTTTATTCACTGAAAAATGAAAATCCCTTTTGAATACAATAGGGAGACCACCATCAAAGCAATAGCTTCTTAGAGAAACAAGGAAGTGCAGGGAAAAGGGAACGTCAGCTGTTCGTAGGAATTGGCAGAAAAGGCACCTGGTTATGAGGCCATTACATCTTAAAGCCTATTATCTTTATTCTTCACATTGATTAAAGTATCCACGCGGCGCAGAAGAACAGAGCCTGAGCCGCAAGCTAAATTCCAAAGTATTCTTTCTCTCCTACCGTGTTAAATCATTACTACCAAATAAGGCATGATGGTTGAGTCTCTGAATTTATTTTAATTAAAATTAAGCCCTCATAAACCGACAGAAGTGTTTTCACCATACAGACCGTCCCAGAAGTAAAAAGTACTCAGACCATTCACGAGACGCGTTTGCTGAGTACTGCCATCTGTAGGAATTTCCCAGTTCCTGCTACTGGACCCGCTTGGCCAGAGGGAGACCCTTTCTATTGAAAAAGAAAATGGTGCAAAAGAATAAGTGACCTCACGTGCTCTTCCCTTGCCGTCCGACTTAATGCACGTGTGCAGGATGCTCACCAGTGGTCGAGATAAGGCTTGTTCTACAATACGTGTAGGGTTAGTGTTTAAGCTTAGTGGGTCAGTGTGGGATACGGGGCTGGACAGCAACAGGTGCTGATTGGGCGTGGAATGAGAAAGGCCAACTGAGAAATAGGGTCCCTGGTCTCGAAACCGCGCGTCCGTCTCTCTCACTAGCACCCCAACAGAAGTGCCGAATCAGCCCTGCCCCTGACGGGTGACTGTGGGTTTAGAAGTTCCGAGCAGTCAATGAGCAGTTACGGTCCTGCTCGGGAAGAGACGGTCTTTGAACAGAGCCCGGTCCGCACTTGCAGCAGGGCGTCATCGGGACAAAGACAGAAGTCAGTCCCGAGGCGCGGTGTTGGAAGAGGAGGAAGACGCGGAGGCGGCCGGCCCCGCTGGGGGACGCGTCTGTGGTCGGTGCGTTACGCTGTCGTCTGTGTGGCCCTGAAGCTGTGTCTCGCCCGCAGCAGGAAGACTTGGACCCTTTCCAGGAGGCTCTGGAGGAGAGAAGGTACCCGGGAGAGGTGACCATCCCCAGCCCCAAGCCCAAGTACCCCCAGTGCAAGGAGAGCAAGAAGGACCTGATAACGTAAGCACAACTCTGGGTGAAATGCCTGTCTTCTTAACTGTCCCTTTCTTTGGCTTATTTTTAAAAACCGGTCTGTACATGCCTTGCCGTTTGAGCATGCGACGTTCGCAGCACATAAATGTCTCGAACTGCCGGTTCAGCGGGCGAGGAGCCGCGTGGCCTGCTTGCTCCCCGGACGCTCTGTGTCACGGAGACGCCGTCTGCCGTTCGGTCCGTGCGTTTTTGCAGCTTCCCCCAGGGCGCTTAACCCCTCACAGACATTGCAGCTAAACTGGAAACAATGAAACTTTCTTAAAGTTTTTTTTTTTAAACCTACTTACTATTTTGGCTGTTTTTGTTTTTGTTTGGTGGCAGATGTCCAACACCAAGGTGTGATGGGAGTGGTCATGTGACTGGTAATTACGCCTCACATAGAAGGTGTGACTTCATTTTTTCTCATGGTGGATTCTGTCTTTTCAATTTATTGTTTTCAGCTTACCTCAACAATGCTGTCAAAGTAAAAACGTCGAATTACGTGTCAACCCTCTAAGTGCTCTATGTTGACCTACAGAATGGTGCCAATTTATGTGTTGCGTAGTGACTCTTACGTTCAGATAAACTACTTCGATTTGGAAAATTCTTTACAAACATTTAAACCAAAGAGCGCAACTATTTTTATGTTATTTTTCAAAAATTGCTTATTAACAGACCATTTTTCTTCAATGAATACGTGACATAGACCAAGTCAAATATACAAAAAAAAAAAAAAATTCAATATACAGCACTTGCCCCATCGCTTTTCTGCATTAAACTTTTTAGTTTCAACTTTGTGTTGTGTTTGTCCGGGAGCGTCGGCTGGCGGGAGCCGCCACTCACCTGACTCTCTGGCCTGTCTTACAGTCTGTCCGGCTGCCCCCTCGCCGACAAAAGCATTCGAAGCATGCTGGCTACCAGCTCGCAAGAACTCAAGTAAGATTTCATGAAAATCATTCTTTTAAAAATCGGTTCACCCAGTAGTAACGAAATGGACGTGTCACGTGTAAAGAAACGCGTCTTTAAGAAAACTCACCTACGCACACAGTGCCTCGACAGCACGCATGGCGGGTCCTCAGGGTCTCGGTCCCATTTCCGGACACTATCTCTGCCTCTTCCTTCTCTCTTGTCTCCAGCTCTTTCAGGCCATAGCCTTTCCGTCCTGAATTTTCTAGGGCATAAGCAGCTGCTCTCCTGGTGTGCATGTGCAGGGACAGGAAGTTTCACAGAGGTGCTCAAACTTTTAGGAAATAATTGTAACCTAAAAATATGAAAACCAGATTTTCAGAAGTCAGTAGTTAATATGATTATTTAAAATACGGGCATTTAAACAGCACTGATGACAAGACCTCAGCATGACAGTGCCGCTTCCCTACGTAGGCTGTGGTCGCGGTTCCGAAGACTCTAGGACAGCGCCAACTCACTGATGAGCCCAGCCGGCGCTCACCGGCACTCAGACGCACCCCTCCAGCTGTTTGCTCCCCCTCCCCTGCGCCTATAACTCTTTCTATATTTTAAGCATAAATCTGATCACTTACATGTATTTCCCCAGACCAAAGTCTCTCTTTCCTGTAAGTACAGAACCACACTCAGTTCTTACACACGTTTTGGAAGGGGTTAGTACAAGTCATAGAAAGTGTGAGAAAGTTTCCGGTGCTCCACACAGAGGAGACATGGGGTGTGTGTCAGGGAAGAAGGGTGAGACCTGAAAGGAGTTTCACAACATCATGAGAACCAAGAGCCCAAAATAATTATGTTTTGATTGCCTGCCATGTTAAAATATCAACCTGTCAAATTGCTTGGCTTCCACTTTGTTTGGAAACTGCTTTATTACCAAAGTAGAGAAAATGTTCCTTCCAGACCCTATTTGATTCATTTTCTAAGGACTCCACCCTGCACCTGTCCCGCTGCGCTAGCCCAGGGCTATCTCAGAGTGTAGGGCTCTGTTTCACACCATGTCATTTTTTTCAGGATCCCTGTCCAAGGCCCTAGCGCCATAGATCACCTGCTCATGTTCAGTGACCTCCTGAGCTAGCCCTTCCATCACAAGACTCTTGGCGTTTTCTTCACGGCGTGTAAACACCCGGAGGGGATCCTCTTACTTAACGGCTTTAAAGTCTGTAGTGTCATCCACGCGGTGCCTAACGGACAAATAGCTTTTAGAACCTCAGAATGGACAGACTTAGCAAGAACAGCTCAACCCACCCTGTTAAGACATCCTTTTTCACGGCTTAAAACCATACTTCCCTCATGATCAAAACGTGACTAACTGCGCGTGGACCGTGGCCAACACATCAGACCATGGCAACTTGCCCTTGAATTTCTTGGTGAGGAATGCTTTGCACAAGTTTGGCGCACGTCCAGTTCCGCAGGCCAGCCATAAACAAGAAGTAGCCTTTGCACAACTTGTATCTAGGACTGCTTCTGAGCGGTTAGTGTCTCACCAGCCCCAGAGGCCAGAGTAGCTTTCCTAGGGGTCTCGGTGCCGTTGGTGGTCAGCCCTTGACTTTGGGCTTCGTTCACGCAGCCCCAAAGCTCCGAGCGCAGCGGCCACTTCTCTGGCCCCTGCCCTGTCTTCTTCTCTTCTTTCATCTCCGAAGGTGGGGTGAGGGTCCTCGCCATCCACATCTTCAGAGGCAGGTGGCCTGCCCGTCCCGTCCTCCAGGGCAATGCTAAGTGGTCCGCGCCCCCCACCCCCTGTTCCTGGATGACAGACCTGACCTTCAGGAAGTGATTCGGGCCTTTCCTAGTTGTGGTTCGTCTGAAAGCCACGCTCATGTGTCAGCTTGTCTTTGCAACAAGGAAATGCCATTCTGAGCGATCCCTACTGGGAAATCTAAACTTGCCCAGTTTTCCAAAATGGCGCATCTTGGTTGGTGGATCTTCAAAACTATGGGTCCCAGTTAAATGTCTGCTGTAAAACCTCCAATAGTCCATTGACTGATTTGTACTTGATGATAAGTCTTCCGCAGCTGCGGAAACAATAGATTACAACATCTGTCATCTTGCGACCTCTTATTGGACGACCCCCTCCACTCATTACCTTCAGTCTGAGTCACAGGGGCCTTTGTCATGGCTTTTCCCTGTCTAGCAGCATAGGTTGATCGCTTAAAGATCGACAGCAGCTTCCTCGGGAACAGTTCACACATTTGCCCCCTCGGTAGATCATATACATCTTGGCATCTTCAAAAGGTTTGGTCAGTCCGTGCTGCTGCAACCACTTACGTGACAGAGTGAGATCCACCGGCCATTGAGCCGCGCAATTCTGCTTCTTCATAAAGACCTTAGACAGGAGGTCCCAGTAACCTCCAAAAACATTCTCTAGCATGGAACTTTCTGGAAATGTTCCTGTCACATTTGACACTGAATTCTGATTGCTGACCATTAGCAGGACATTCCTGACCATGGAACAATGAGTTGTGCCAGCTAAGCTCTTGGTCTTGGATCTTCAAGCGTCTTAAACTTCCGGAGATAACGCTTTGCTCCGATCTTATTCAGGGCAACACATTTGGGATAGTCCTTAAAAGAAGCGGATAATTTGATGTCAAATTGTGTGCAATATGTAAACTGCAAATGTATTAAAATGTGATGTGTGCGTGAATGCCATTTGCACTCTTCAAGTGCAGCTTATCCTGGTCCCTGGCCCCTGCGGTGTAGACAGCACAGTGCAGGGGCTCAGGGGGAAGCAGGGGGCAGCCCAGGGAAGCCCACACACCGCATGTACACACTTTTGGGTCGATGTGCCGTGTATCACATACATGTCCTGCAAACCTGCCTCACAGGCCGTGACACTCGCTGGGGGCCCCGGTCGAAAGTAGAGGGGGAGGATAGAATTGTTCAAATCAAAGAGACTTTTTGGTGAGGACGCTGCCTGACGCAAGCTCTCATTCTGAAGGGAAGTCCCTTCTCTAAAGATGTCATGGCTAAGAGCACCCGGAGCGAGCAATGGGGAAGAGCTTGCAAGTCGCCTCGCGTCGCTGTCAGCCTCTTTTCTGCGAAGCGCGTCCTCCCGCCGGAGCCGTCGCTTCCAGATGCGCGATCACGGTAGACAGGGCGGCATGGCGCGCTGCCGGAGCCGTCTGAGCCTCCAATTCAAGCCACATCAAAACCGATTTCAATCAGAGGCAATTAGCTCTAAAAACAGGCCCCGAATTGGCTTCCATTTATACTTCGGTTGGCCAAATTTAGAGACCTCTTTATTATTCGGATCTTTCTCTTAGCAGCCAGGGTTCCTGCGGCTCCTGAGCTCAGTGGGAGAGGGGGTGTGGGGGCCGCTGGCCCAGCCTTCTGCATGCTTGGTGCTGAGCACCACGGGGCTGGGGCCTTCGTGTTCCTGCGTTTCTTGTCCTCTCCAGGCATCTGTCCTAGGTACCTGAGACGCAGAGGAATTGGAACTACATATGCCACAGTTTATTTAAATCAAAACATTCAAAGTCTGAACTTGGGCCACGATATTATTTTGCTTTAAAAGCCGCTTATTTCTAGAACTTGCTAGGGCTCCTTTTGTAGGCAGCAGGATTGTTCAGTGGGATCTGACAGGCGGCTCACCCCGCGCCTCTGTCCAAGGCGCATGCTCCCTGCACACCAGCTCCGGTCATCCTCAGTCCCGCGAGGGCTTGGCTCCACATTAACGACAGAAACCACAGGGCTCGGTGGGGTACAGCTGTCCTCCTCGCAGGCCTGGCTCCTCCCATGGAGGGGTGGCCCTGCTGTGTCAGCCCAGCTTTCTGGGGGCTGCCCGGAGGTTTAGCAGGCTCTCAGGAGCCTCCCCCTACAAGGGCACAGCTGATGGGGATGCGGGTCCCACCATCAGGGTCCTGACGGTTTACAGGGGGCCTCTGCACACACTGTTCCCCCAAGAAGAGCTGGAGGGGTCCGGCCCATTTTCTGGGTGTGGACACGGAGCGGGGTGTTTCAGCAGCTCGGCCTACACGCATGGGCTGTAGGGGCAGTGACAGCGCTCAGAACGAGTGGGTTTTCCACAGGGCACGGCCCCTCCTCAGAGCAGGGGCAATGCAGTGGGAGTGGAAGGCGCCGTCCGACCAGCAGCCACACACACACGACAACCGCTCCCCCTGCAGGGCTGCGCTGGACACCAGCCAGGACCCATGACCTGCACGCACGCTCCCAGCTGGAGATGTGTGTGTGCACGCGCGCCCAGCTGGGGAGGTGTTTCAGGCGCACGCGTCCAGCTGGGGCGGCGTCCCGGGCACCCACACCGCTCCCCCTGCTAAGCGTCCCTCTGTCTTCAGGGCGCAGCAACAGCACAAGGCCTAGGAAGTCCGCACCCCCCGCGAGTCCTCAGAATTCCCTAAGACGCTCACTTTGTTGCACGTAGATTTTTTTATTTTATCGTAAGTATGACTGATTTAAAATAAGATAAATGTCAGAATTATAGGAAAGCACGATACAGCAAACCTAAAATGAGAATGTTTGAGGATGACTCCAGGCATACGCAAGCACACACACAAAGGTGAAGACACACAGGTGAGCACACACGTGCACACGGATGAACACAGATGAACACCCAGGTACACACGGATGTACGTGCAGGTGAACACACCAGTGTGCACCCAGATGCACACGCATATGTACACACGGTTGAACACAGATGGACACAGATGGACACACATAAAGATGCATACACAGGTGAACACACGTGTAACATGGGTGAACACAGATGAGCACACAGACGAACACACAGAGATGTATACACAGATGGACACACATATGTACACGAGTGAACACACAGATTGCACACAGATGAACACACATGTAACATGGGTGAGCACAGATGAGCACACAGACGAACACACAGAGATGTATACACAGATGGACACACATATGTACACGAGTGAACACACAGATTGCACACAGATGAACACACATGTAACATGGGTGAGCACAGATGAGCATACAGATGAACACACATATAGATATACACACAGATGCACACATATGTACACACGTGTGGATGGAGATGAACACAGATGGACACACATGTACACCTGGGTGAACACAGATGGACATGCATGTGTACACATGGATGAACACAGATGAACGCACAGATGTGCACATGGAGGTAAACATGGATGAACACACACACACACACACAAACCAGGTAAAGCAAAGCCCTGTGTACGGGGAGGACACGCAGAGTAGCCTCCGCTCTCTGTCTCCCGGGCACTGACGCTGCCACAGTCAGCACCGCGGGACGGGGCTCGCTGCCCCGCGTCCTGGGCTCAGTCCCTGCGAGGAGCCCCCTCCCCGTTTCCTTCTCCTGGTGCTCAGGCTACGCCCAGATTGGGGAGTTTGGATGTGGGCGTACATTGTCATTACCCACACCTGACTCTGTCCACACCCACACCAACCAGAAGCAAAGCCGGAAGCAAACGTCCGCGTTCCGTTTGCTTTATGAAGTGACCTGTGCTTCGAGCACGGAGTTCTCGGGTGGCGTCTGAGATGCGGTCCGGGTGTCTGTGTGCCTCACTGTCTTTCAGACGTTGGTGCCTCAGTGTCCTCACCTGTGAAATGGGCCAGTCCTGGGAGCATTCAATAAACATTCTTATTATCAACATCAACACATAAAAATCCCATAGCCCTTCTTAAAATTTAATCAGAATTGAAAGGAGGAGAATTTAATATTAATCAGAATTGAAAGGAGGAGAATGTACAAGTTAATTGAACATTTACTGAATGACGTTATAGCTTTACTTTTTATGATGACTTGGAAATAAGGTGAGCCCTAACTCACCCCAAAGTCAGTGAGGCTCTAGGTTTGGAGGACATCGTGTGTCCTTGAATTCAAACAGGAAAGCCCCCACTGGTTACGCTGGGCAGGGGGCCCAGGGGCCATTCTGAGCCTGGAGGGGTGTGCACATGACTCCGTACATGCGCCCCGGCGGCCCCTTGCTCCCCTCTGGCTCACAGCCCGCGGCCCTCCGCAGGGGGCCGTCAGGACCTTCCGGACCCTGTGGGCGGGAGCACACACCACGGCATTTTCAGAGAAGCCGGAAGTCACACTGTTTCGTTCACTTATTTCTTTAAACCCTCCAATCGGTAGCCGGACATGAGATGGGGTTTGCCCACAAGGGACTCAGCCAGCTTGCAGACCGCCCTGGCTTCTGGACTAGTTCCTTCTCTTTATAAAATACACGGCATAGTCGCTGCACCGAACAAAGGAAGCGTTACTTTCCTTACAATTTTGAGTATTACAGACTTAAAGGTATTTTAAATACACGTGCACACACATCAACATAGAAGATATGCTACTGACGTACTCACACACGTGTGAGTGTGAACGTGTGTGTTTTGTTGTCTGGGGTTTCAGGCCAGGGTTCAAAGCTAGACACTTCCTGTCACAGAGCACATCGGATCGTCTTTGGGTCTCCTTCATACGCTGCACCTAGTCGACTTTGGCCTCCCTCCACCCCTGGGGATCTGGTCTCGTTCTCCTCTCACGCCTGGCTCGTCTGGGGTGATTCTGAGTGATGGCCTGACGGGAGCCCCACACTGGCGCCAAGCTGCGTGAGGACCCGCCACTCTGGAGAGGACGTTTGGCCAGTGAGGACTAGGTCACATCAGCCTTTAATTGTAAATTTGAAGTTGTATTTCAGTAAACACTTCACTAATTTATAGTTCCCCAGAGTAAAATGAGCAAAATTAGAAATACAGTAGATGTTCCCTCCGGGAAGTCATTGACAAGGATCTGGGAGGACAAGGATCTGGGGGATTTTTTCCTGACAATTTCAGGAGAGAGAACCATTCTCTCTGATTTCTTTCTTGATTGGAAAGACAGGCCCTGAAGGGCTAAAGCAGCTGCCAGGTGGGCCCAGGAGCAGAGCAGCTCACAGCCCCAGCTTCCCAGGTCTCTAGCGCAGAACACGACCTGTGATCTTCCAGGAGGGACAGTTCAGGGGAAGTCCCACGCCCCCTCTCCCACTCTGCTGCTGCACGTTTACTGAGCGAGACACCGGGCCCTAGTGGGTGTCGTTTAGTTACCCGCAGGATCAAAGTCTCCCGGTTCTGCAGGTGCCAACAGTTTTCTCTACCCACAGTCAGGAAACGGAAATATGCCGTCTGCCTTCCCGCAGGGTCCGTGAAGGTTATAACAGCGTAAAGACGTGAGAAATCCCACTCTTACCTGTTTGGTTTTTTTTTTTTTTTTTTTTAGAAAAAAGCTTTCAATGTAAATAGTTTCTACTAATCAAAATGAAAACATAATTTGGCTTTGTGAGCTGAGTATTTCAGGGCTGTTCAACAGACGTCTTGGGGGTGATGGAAACATTCTAGATCTGCACTGTCCAGTGTGGCAGTCACAGCCACGTGCACCTACTGCGTGCCGCACCGCGCCCTGGCCACTGGGGGAGTGCACTCTCTAGGGTGTTCGCTTTGCCGATTCTAATTTAAATAGTCACGGGTAGCAAGTGGAGGTGCGTACTGGACAGTGCCTCCCAGAACCCCAGACTCCACGCGCCCTGTTCTGTAAAGATAGTTTTTGCCATGTTCTAATGAACATTCAGAAATACTTTCTTCCTACAGCTGAAAACAACTGAAAAGCTTGTGATTCTTTTTAGCATCTGGGTTCTCAACATTTTTGTTTTATTATTAAGCCATAGACAAATGGGGGGAGATCTTTTTATATTTACATACTGACCTCTTTTATGTATTTAATGCCATTTGTAGACAGATTAGAATTAATATGATATAAATTTCACAGTGTGACTATTTTCAGAATCGAATACCTGCATGTTGGTGGACCTCACTGTTCTGGACCATTCGAGCAGCATTCATTAGAAGTTAGGAGAAAGTCTGTTAGGTTATTTTAAAAATATACTCAACTTTATTACTTTCACACTTGTACAGAAATTCAGATTTGATTAAGCATGTGTCATCAAAGAGAGCTCAGGCCACCTTCTTTAGTGACTAAATAAACCTGGGTTATAATTAGCAGATACATTATTAATACTTGGGGCTTTAAAGTTGTTAGAAGCCTGTTTGCCATTAGGATCTTAAATATTTCTCTCTCAAGCCTGCTTAGACCACTAATGAGCCTGCCGATGGGCAGCCTGCGACAGAGGCGAGTCGGGGCCCTTCCCTCCGTTGTTCCCATTACCCTTTGTGTCTGCTTTCTGGACGCGTCATTACAGTGTGCCTTCCACAACCCATGGTTCAAACAAGTGACTTTTCAGCAAATCTCTCAGGGCAGACAGAGAGCCCTCCTTCTCTGCTTTCGGGCTGGAGGAGCCTGTCTGCTCAGGCTCCCGGGGCAGGTGTGGGAGTGGCTGTTTCTCATGTCCTTGGTCCTTGGTCCTCGGTCCTCGTCTTCTGCTCCTGTGGTCAGCTCCTGGCACTTCCTGCGTTCATCATCCTGTTAAGCTGACAATGTCCATCAAATGTAAAATCCCCTCCACCTAAACACAGGTGTCCTCTTACCTCGTAGGGGAAATGTGCTCTTAAGACAAGGAAGGTTTTAGACATAAGCCTCCGAAATTGAAAAAGGAGGGAAAAGAAAAAACTACCTGTACCTTTGTCTCTCTGCTGCATCTGGTGAGGCTTTCGTTAGCCACACTCTCTCTGTGACCCTGAAGCCTGCTTCGTCACTCACCGTGTCGGTTGGGTAATCGTATTTAATAGCTGCATCGTATTTCCGGGTGGGCTTCCATTCAACAAGCAAAACAGCAAACGCCCAGGGCCGGGAACCCAGGGGCCCAATGCGCGAATGGCCCATGTGCTGCGGGAGCTAGGACAAGGGCACGATCAAGGTCAGCAGGGGTGGACTGCATAGGTGAACGTTCTTTATAAAGTGCGACAGTATATTCTGCGTGTATGTAGTTTGTTTTGTGGAAGTAACGGAAGTATTCTTGTCTAAGCTTTAGAAAATGACAACAGGCCTTCTCGCATTGTTCACGTGATTTGCTTACAAGCCCCAGGTGCATGAGACCACCACCCCGACCCGTCCTTCCCCGCCTCCTGATATGGGGGAGGGGACAGCAGGAGCACAAGGCCTGCACACTCAGACGAGGCGCATGACGAACCTTCTGGAGTGTGAAGCTTGGATGCAGGGGTCAAGTCCCACAGGAGCTTATAGGGCCTGGCAGGGCTCCGAGTTCTCTTCTTAGATGAGCCCCCACCCCCCCCCCACCCCGGCCGCGTACTGGTGACAGGATCTGACGTGTCCTTATAGCCATGCCAGTTGCTCCCTAGAGGATGGCGTGAAGTATGACAGGAGCGCAGGGAGGGCGGGCGCGGGTCTAGGGGACAGTCTCGGTTGGAGGTGGGGTGAGAAGCGGCCTGTTCTGGGTGTTCTGTGGGCAGAACAGCAGGGTTTGCAGGAGGGACAGGACGTGGGCGTGGGACACACCCGGCTGCGGGAGGGGTGAGGCCTGGCGGGGGTCAGGCAGGCGCCGGGCTGAGGGCTGTCCACGGGGGCGGGACCCGGGTGGAACCTGAACCAGCGCCGGGCCTCCGGGGAGGACGGCCGGGCGCTTCCCCGGTGGACTCGACGCCGCTCCAGGAGTCAGTGCACCCAAAGCAGGGCGTCCTCGCCGCACCGGAGCCCCAGCCCCGCTCAGCGCTCGCCCCTCCGGAAACCCCCTCGCCCCACCGGAAGCCAGGCCTGCTCAGCGCTTGCCCCACCAGAAACCCGCTCGCCCCACCGGAAGCCAGGTCTGCTCAGCACTCGCCCCACCGGAAACCCGAATGGCTCACCGGAAGCAGGGCCGGCTCTGCTCCTGGCTTTGGCAGGAGTGTCCCAGGATGAGATGACAGCTTCCTGGAAGGGAAAACTGTTACAAACCTGGGAAGGCCTGTCACAGATCATCTCCCTCCAAATGTCCGGCTGACCCCAGAGGACGGCTGCCCTCCGACCGGTAGGAAAGGGCGCTGAGCACGCGGTCGCATAGGAGGTTGTCAGGTTACGCACAGAGGTAGCCGGTCTGCGGACCTCACCAAGGCTGTGTAGTTAGCAGGATGAGATTTCAGAAATCAAAACTGCCCCCTGACTTGTGACGACCGTTTAACTTGGCGGGGATCACCAAGACAGGATTCCAGTGATGTGTTTCCGTAGCGCGGGATCAAAGAGGCAGGACGGGCTGTACGGGTGGGCGTCCCCTGGCTGGAGGGGGTCCTTGGGCCAGTTGGACTGAGGCGCAGGGATGCGTTGGTCAAGAAAGAGTTACAATGACCATTTTCTGTGAAGACTGTTCTGGGCAGTGTGCTTCCACTCGTGCTGCGGGGGACCCGCCCGCAGCTGGAGATGCCGCCAGCATAGCCTTCCAGGTGGGGACAGAGGAGCGGCGAGGCTGGCGGTCCCTGGGGGACGGGCCTTTTTGGGAGAAACGCCCTGATGGGAAGGAAATGCCACAGATTCACATAGATTTGCAGGCCATTGCCCCTTGAGGCTTAAGAGATCTTTCACTGCAAATTTGTTAATTCTTGAAATAAGCATTTACAAATGTATGCACCGTTCATGGCACAAAAAATATGTGACCCTTGTGGCACAGGCACATGCCCTTGAGATGACCTTCCCTGACACTGTGACCACCAAAGCCCAGCCTCGGAATGAGGTCATCACTTCACAGGGTCCCTGAGAGCACCTGGACTTACCGCTCCACACCCACCATCCCGCGGCACACTGTCTTCTTCCTACACGGTCAGGCCCTGCCTACCTCACGCTGAGGATATTTGGTCACTTGTGTCGTACATGGGAAGGGAGGCTCCTGGAGGGCCTGACCCAGGTCCCCAATGTGTGGCTTGTCCTCCACAGCACCCACGGGCATTTTGCATGTCACGGGGGAGCCAAGTCGGCAAGTAAATGAGTTCATGAATGAGTCAATCATCTGCTTATACAAGAGAACCTTGTAAGGAGCCCAGGAACCTGAAGGGAGGCTGTCGAGTGGGGTCGTGCTGATCAGTGGGGTCAGTAGGTGGCTCTGTCTGAGCCCCAGTCTCCCCCTTGTGAAGGGAGGCCACCGTGCGAGTTTACTGGGAATGCGTGAGTCCGGAAACCACCGCCCTGGCTGGAAAGACGGGCGTGGTATGTGAGCTTCAGGACGTCGTGCCCTGGTTGGGGGGAGCAAGGACCGAGGCTGCGGTGCGGGGAGGCATCGGTCGTCAGCTGCTCGGCACGTGAAGTCTGTCCTGCTCGCCCAGGTGCAGGCGCGGTGGTGCGTGCCCAGTGACACGGCTCCAGCCTCGTCCCCCGACCCAGGGCCGACTGGTGACCGAGCGGAGGGCAGAGGAAACGCGTCTCTTCTTGGCCCCACTTTACAGCTGAGGATCCCAGAACTTACTGGGAGCAAAACCTGAATCTTTACATTTGTATCCACTTAATCACACTTAAATCTCCTCCTAGAACAAACTTGATTTTACCTGTTGTCAAGACCTGGGCTGTTCGTGGGGGAAACACAGCGGAGGCCCGGTTATCTGGGGCACGGGCCTCTCCCCAGGAGACTCTGAGGGTGCGTCTGTGGCTCCTGACTGGTGGGCCCACCCTCCCTCTCCACTTCCTCCTTCCTGGCCTACAGCCTGTCGCTGCTCCTGGGCCAGAGAGCACATCCGGGGGCCCCAGCCCCTCGGCCATCACAGACCACTCCTCCCCTCACCGGAGACGCTGATCTAGACTGAGGTTAGTAGACAGCTCCCGAGTTTTCAGGTGGGACGCGTTTGGCCCCGGAGCGTTGAGTACGCGCTCCCGCCCGGTGTGCCTGCTCCCGTCCGGTGTGCCCGCTCCCAAGGAGGCATGTGCGTGTGCGCATAGGGTTTGTTGGATTCGGTTTATTTTCAGTTAAATACGTGGTGTGTTCAGCTTAGTTTTCCTGGCCTAGCGAGGCCCCCACGTGTGTGGTTAGGGCCCCTCGAAACCCGCTGGACGGTGGGCCCAGCGAGGGTGGATGTGGGCGGCTCTGTCCGCGCCTGGCGCCCGGGGCGCGGCGGGCCTCCCGCTGGACGCTGAGCACTGTGCGCTCGGAGCTGAGCCGTGCCTTTCTGTCACTGATTAATTCGGACTCTTCAAAGGGGAGCTCCACGTTCTCGGTCACGCCTTCCTCACTGTCAGAACGATCCCCAGCGACGGGCAGCCCGGCTTCCCCCTGAGCTGTTCCTGCTCTGCTCCGTCTCATGTCATGACAACAATTTGTGCCGTAGAAAACGCCTGTCTCTGGCTTTCAATCCCCAGAGATATCAACGGGAGCGAGTTTTTAGGCTAAGTAGAGATCATTTAAATTGGGGGTTTATGCTTCACGCCAAGTATTTCAGATCTGTTTGTTTTCCTTAGGAAAAAAAATGTTTAATCAGTCAGGATGTTTCAGGTGCATTCACAGAGATTCCTCAAAGGCCAAGAGACATTTAAGTGTCTCTGCATTTTTGTTTGTTTGTTTGTTTTTTTGAGAGTCAGCGTGAGCCAGGGGAGGGTCAGAGAGAGAGGGAGACACAGAATACAAAGCAGGCTCCAGGCTCTGAGCTGTCAGCACAGAGCCTGATGCGGGGCTCAAAGCCACAAACTGTGAGATCATGACCTGAGCCGAAGTCGGACACCTAACCGACTCAGCCACCCAGGCGCCCTGTGTCTCTGCGTTTTTAAGAACCTGATGTGGGAGAGCATGAGCATCGGGAGTTGTGCCTCCTGGAGCCTGGCGGGGGGGGGGGGGGGGATGGTTCCTGTGCTGCCGGGACGGGGGC
The DNA here is from genome assembly GCA_004023845.1 of Helogale parvula. NCBI lineage: Eukaryota > Metazoa > Chordata > Mammalia > Carnivora > Herpestidae > Helogale > Helogale parvula. The sequence continues at coordinate 55,507 of PJEM01008199.1, read as the reverse complement.
AGCCAGCAGGCTTAGCGCTGTGGACCACCGCCCAGGCCTCCTGGCTTTCTGCCCCTCCACACCCACGCTGGGCCGCCTCCCACAGGTGCTCACCTCTGTGGGCTCTCTACGAAGTGGGGCAGTTCTGGGACCCACCTGGTAGTTCATTACCAGGATCAATGAGTTGTGTTTGTAAAGTGCTCAGAATAGCACCTGGTACCCAGAAAAGTCGATATAATAAGCACTTGTTAATGAAAGACCAAGGTCTGAGGGAGGACAGAGGCCGGCAGCCTGGCGGGTCGGCCCAGGGCTCGGGCGGGAATGAGGCCGAATGAGCGGGGTGGGGGGCGGACAGAAAGACACAGATAATCAACACCTGGTGTCTGACCCGATTTTAGCGATGAGTGAGTGAAAGAAAACTTAGATTTCAAACTCCAACAACCAAGATCAAAATATTTCAAAGATAAAAGGGTTCCGTCTTCCTAATATGTCTTTTTCTCTTTCTTGTCTGATCTGGTACAGTTTTAAATACTTTTATCAGACTTGCAAATCAGGCTTAAAACCATCAACTGGAAGTGTCCGTCAGCCTATCAGACTCCCCGGCAGCCCTGGGCCCATGGCGACCCCACCGCGTCTCCGCCTCCCGCACAAAACCGTCTTCCCAGCTGGCATATTTTGATCATCCTGTTCTCTGTCGTCTCTTCACTTTTCAAACTATCTTGAATTCTTGCTTCAGTTCTCTTGCCTTATTTGGATGACGGGTGTTTTAGGATGAGAACCGCTGAGGAGCGGGTGGTGTTACTCACTGTGCCCGCCTCGCGGAGCAGCGCGGCCGGCCGGCTTGGGAAGTGCTCTTCTCTTCCCTGCGTCCGCAGACGCGGCCAGACCCGAGCCCTCGGCCCCTCTGTACCACAGGTTAGATTTCCACTTTCCTGGCCACGCACGAGCTGCCACTGGCCAGGCTCAGCCCACGGCACCTGGCTGGCTTTCACTCCTAGTGACAGCGTGTCACCTCTGCAAACACCGCATCTCACGCAAAAGCCATTTTCATTCTTGCTGTCACCCTGTCTCCAGTGTGGCCATCACGCAAGCTTCTGGGAGGCCCTATGTTCCGTGTTCGTGGCCTGCTGGCGGGAGCGAGGGTCTTGGCATGAGCCCGAAGCCTCCCTCTGCGGCGGAGCCGCCTGCACCCTGTGTGGCACCGCCAGTTCACTCCCCACACCCACTAAGCAGGCCTCTCCCTGACCCTGACCCTGACCCAGACAAGTGCGCCCTCGGGCGGGTGACTGTGTGGCTGCGCCTGTGTGATGCAGGGACAGGGGCTCCACTTTGGGTCAGACGGGATCTTCCCAGACCCGGTCGGCATCCTCGCTGCGAGGCCCCCAGCAAGTCAATCAAAGTTCTGAAGTTCACGTTTCTTATTTGGAAAAAGCAGGATCAGGTGGCCAGCACCTTTCCTGAATCACAGCCTGGCTCTGAGCCCCCCGGGGCCTGGCCTCAGCCCCTCCCGCTCGCCCTCACGCAGACACACGCAGGTTTCCGGCTTCTTCCACGTGGCAGCCTTCAGGTTAGAGGGGAAACGCAGAGTGGACTCGGTCCTGACCCTGAAGCCAGCTGATTCACAGCTCATCCAAATTCCTGGCTCTCTGGCAAGGCTGTGACACACCGTGGGGAGTGCGCCAGGCCTGGAGGCGGGCGAGGTGCTGGGGGGGCCCGTCCTCAGTGGCCCCCGCGGTAGCCCTCTCTGATGTCCATCTCTGCCCTCTCATTGTCCACCCGAGACTGTAATGCCTTCAAAATACACAGCGTGCCCCTTCCAGCGACCCGGGGCGGAAGCAGGGCGGCACTGCTGGCGGGCGGAGAAGCGCTGACCGCCTGAAACCCACCCCGGTGGGCGTTCCCACTCCCCCGAGGGGGCTGCGCCCTGATGGTCAACAACCTCAGAGTGGGAGTTCTGCACTCGGAGCACCTGTTTCCAAGCCGCTTCCCGCACAGCAAGACTGTCCTGTCCTCTAACTGGAGGGGAAGGTAGTCCTGACCAGCATGGCCATTGTGCTGAGCCTTAAGTGAACCCCCCCCAGATCCCACCCCAGAACACGGCGACTTGGCGCTCACGGTGGACCGGACCCGCCGGCCTTGTCTGGGGATCGAGCTTTGCTGGTGTCCTGGTCCAAAAGAAGGGAGCACACCTTCACCTTCACCTTCGGAGCTGTGTGCTTTGGTCCAGAGACAACTGGAGAGACACCCGGAGTCTGGACACGGCACCGCCACCCTGCCCGCTCCTGGAGGCCCTGGAGGACCGCAGTCTCTCTGGGGACCTTTAGGGTGCAGAGTGTCGCAACCTCTCCACACGCCCGAAAGCAGGAGGCAGCCAGGGAGAGACCAGCCTCCGCCAACAAGCACAAGAGGCCGGATGCGCTTCCTGCCACTGGCGGGAAGAGGGGACGAGCCTGCTGCTTCCTGGCAAAGTAGCCAGTGACCAGTAGGGAGCGGGGTGGGCGGAGACCCTCGGGTACACGCTCACTGCTCTCCGTGACTCGAGGGCACCGCGAGGGCTGGCCTGGTTGTGGACAAGAGTCCTCCGCGTTCCACTTCTGGGCCTGAGAAGACGTGCCACAGGGGCTCCTCACCCTTGGAGCGGCCAGTTTTACAACCAAAGGATGACGTTTCTTTATTTTTAATGGACTTTAAATTTAAAAACTATATTAGGCTGATGGCTCCTTTCCTGATAGAAGAAATGAAACCCTTGGGCCGCGAGGGGGCAAACCAGGCTCCTCGCTCTCACAGACTGGTCCACATTCAGGTCTGTCCTCTTACAAACTGGGCTCGCGACGCCCAGCGCAGTGCCCTTGCCAACAGGCCGAGCCATCTCCCCTGGGCCCTGCTTCTAGGATCACGCGGTTTAGTCCCGCACGGGCCCACGTGCACACCTGCAAGGCTCCTGCTCGTGTTTGGAGGGCTGTGCACAGGGGCTGTGCCAGCACATGGCTCTGATCTACGGTTTGGGACAGTGAAATGCCAACTGAAACTTGAGTGCACGTGACCCAGTCTCCCTGGTGGCCCTGGTGGCCCCGGTTTGTCCCGGCTGCAGGGTGGCCTCCTGAGGCCCCGAGGGCCATGGTTCATGTGGCACTGAGGTGGCCGTGTGTGCACCCACAGGGACCCTCATCCGTGGGAAGAACCTTTTAGCGCCCACTGAAAGGTCGCCCTGCTGCTCCCAGTTTCCTGCACATTATAGAACAAGGCGGGGGAGGGGGGAGGGAGGCGGGAAATCCGGGGGTTGCCATGGCAACTCCTCACCCAGCCCCCCCCACCCTGTGACAGGTCCACCCTGCGTGCTGTAGGAGTGGGGGTTAGGGGTGTCCTGCCCACCCCACATAGGCCTCCGAGGGGCCCCCTCCTGGGACAGTGACACGGGCCCTGTCTTCTGGGCCAAAGGACAGCCCCCAATGCCCACGGCTGCTGGCACAGGGAGATTAAGAATTACCGGAGCCCCTCAACCCCTAAGAGATTCCCAACTATAAACATTGTCTTGTTCTTTCTTTCTCTTTTCCCTTTTTCCTTTTCTGGAAAATCTTTCCTATTTCTTTTTTAATATTTTTTAATGTTCATTTATTTTTGAGAGACAGAGCAGGGGAGGGGCAGAGAGAGAGAGGGAGACAGACTCGGAAGCAGGCTCCAGGCTCTGAGCTGTCAGTAGAGCCCAATGTGGGGCTTGAACTCAGGAACCGTGAGATCGTGACCTGAGCTGAAGTCGGTCACTTGACTGGCGAGCCCCCCAGGCGCCCCTCCTATTCCTATTTTATAGCTCACATCACAGATCGCTTCCTAAGAAACACCTTTTTGGTGTCAGGCAAGTGACGTTTCCATGCAAATTCGCTGTGGAACAGCCACATCTCATAGCTGTGCTCTTAAACCTCAGACCCAGAGCTGCGTCGCTTGCACAGGGAGAGGCAGCGTTGGGGCCCCTGCTTCCCCATCGGCAGACTCCGCAGCAGGCTCTGACTGGGCGCGGGCCCCACGCACACAGTTCTGGACAGAAAATAGCTGCCCCTGCGTGTCCGGGCCATGAGCGCGTCCACGCGGAGCCTCCACAGCCCAGCACCTGCGGACTCGGCAGCAGGCGGCCGTGCCCTGCCCTCGTGCAGCACTGACACCACCCAGGACCTCGACGGCCACCTGTCATCGCCTGGCTTCCCTGTCCTTCTGCTTCCTTCTGCTTCCTCCCCGTGGGTAGATCCTGATGCGCCCGAGGACAGGACTGTCTTCCCGATGTGGTGGCTGGGGGTCAGGAAGGCCTGACTCGCTCAGTCCAGCTCCTGAGACCGTGGAAACCACACAGTGTCCGCGGTAGTGCCCACATCACTGCCGCCAAGACAAGGCGCACTCGCATGTTGTGTGGTCGTGCAGGTGGCCAGCCAGGGTCACTGCAGGCCATCCCTTCCGACCAGAACCCGCGGCCCAAGAGCCCCCTCCCCGTTTGGACGGCACCTGGCTGGGGTGCAAGGAGTCCTTCTTCTGCTCTTGCTGGGAGCCTCCCCTCCCGAGACCTCGGACCCGCTGCCACCTTCTAACACATGCGTCTCTACTGCCCTCTTGTTTGTGGGCCCTCATGCTGCACATCGCCCTGACTTTCTCTCCCCCTAACCCTTTGGAGGAGCTCTCTTCTAGAGAAGTCACCAAGGACCTCCTCCTGTGCTCTGCTTTCACCCTCCTCTCCTCCGGGCACCCCATTCGTGCCCCCCAGTCCCCCCATTCCCTCCCACCACCCCTCCGGGCGCCCCACTCGTCCCCCCAGCCCCCCCATTCCTCCCACCGCCCCTCCGGGCACCCCAGTTGCCCCCCAATATCCCATTCCCTCCCACTGCCCCTCTGGGGACCCAGTCACTCCCCAAGTCGCCTTTCCCTCAAGCATTGGCTTTGCTTCTGCACCTGCTGCATGCTCCAGCACCCACACACACACTTGAGATGCACACAGCAGGCCACCAAGGGGCAGGAATCAAGCCTCTTTGCCACTTCCTGCTACGGGCACAATATGAGCGGCTCCAGGCCTGTTTTGTTCGTGACACAGGCTGATGGGGCCACGCCCCGAGCACAGGATATTCAGGAAGAGTAAGTGGGGAGTCAGAATGTCCACAGTGACCTCTCAGGCCCACAGCGATTTCTGCTCTTAGCGTGATTGCCGAGGGTCCGAGTGCCTGGAGTATTGCCAGTCAGTGAGAGAGGCTGTTTCCATCAGCCCTGCCTGCAGAGCCGCAGAGCGCACTCTACCCCTGAGAGTTCAGAGGGCTCAGGGCGGTCACCTGCTGAAGTGGGGGACAGAAGGTCAGCAGCCTCCAGGGCATGCAGGATCTCTGTAACCCAGCCCATCTTAGAGCTCCAAGTTCACGGCTTCAGCTCTCACTCCTACCAGGGAGCTGAGCGCCCATGGGCAGGTTTGGGGGCCTGGGATAGGCAAGGCCCCTCCACCTGCAGATTGGACTTCCCGGCGGGGGTGGGGCTGGGCAGAGTCCCCATCGAACCCCCCCAGCTCCCCACCCAGACAGCACAGCCCCTGCTGGTCAGCCGGCCAACACCCAGTCCGGGTCCTCAGCCCAGCCTCCCCCGAGAGCAGCTAGGGGCAGCACCGAGGGGACAGAGGCCACACCCAGTGCCCGGGGCGCCACCACCCTAGCCGCCAACTCCTGCCGAGAACGAGGAAGACATTTAAGACACACTCAGGGCCACATGCCGAGCTCTGAGGCATCTGTACCTGCACTGTGACCCTCGGGACCTAGTCTGCTAACGGGAAGACCAATAGCACCAAAACCACGCCAGACAGAGAGGACGGGGCCGCCACTCGCTGAGCCCCAGTGGGGCTCACCCTGGGCTGGCCGTGTCACCGCTCGGTGAGTCTGTGCTCAGATGAGTGGGTGACACGCCACCCCAGAAGGCACACGCCACTCTCTGGGCATGACGGGCAGGAAAGGAAGGTTCTGGGGGGTGAGAGGGGACAGCACACAGCCAGGCACAGTGCTCGGCTCAGGCGAGGCTCAGGGAGGCGGGGCGCACAGGAGCAAAAGCCAGAGGCAGATGGCCTGCTCCAGGCAGGAGCCCCTCGTGGGGCGGAAGGCTGCGCGGGGGCGGGGAGGCAGAACTTTCTAGGAGGGAGGCTCCAGGAGTCTCCTGGTGCTCTCCACCTTGCCCTTGAGTAGCCGCACGTCAAGGGCAGGGCCCCCAGGAGCAGGGTCGCCGGGGCCTGCAGAGATATTCGAGCCAAGTGGCTCTTTTCCCGCCGTGAGGATGGTGCCTTGGGTTCCTGCAGGCTCGTCTTTCCCAAGCTAACACCGCCGAATGCTTTATTAACTCTGCTCTCAGATGACCTGGTCGCAGCCCTCTTGTCCCTGGTCCCAGCCAGAATGTAGTTCCTGCCCTGTGGGGTCGGGCACGGCACGGACTTGCAGCGGGCGCCCTGTCCAGGGAGGTGGTCTGTCCCAGAGCTCTGCATCTCGGGGCCTCGAGTGCTCCTTTGTCTTTCCCCCCGTTTGGTTGATCACACTTTGCTTTTCATCTTGTTTCCTCAGCATCTTTCTCTCTTCGTTCCGTCTCTTCTAACTGGCTCTTCCAGCCAGTCCCGGTGGGACAGACCCCGTACTGGCCCGGGGGGGCCGGACTGTGGGCTGGGCAGTGTCCCCTTCCCAGCCCGGCTGCCAGCCGGCGCGCCATCCCCACTTCTCCCGAGTCCTGACCGTCTGCTGAGGCGCGGGCATCTGGGAAGGACGGGTCCCTGCTTCTCCCTCACAGAGGCTGAGGGGTTGGGCCACGGGCCTCCGTCACTGTCAGGTCTCTGCCACAGGACACATCTGGCCCGGCTGCCCTGCTCGGAGGCACCGCGTGTGTGCCCCGGCCCCCGCCTCAAACCCACCCCGGATGGCGCCTGTGTGCAGGGGCTGCGGGGGCTCTTGTGGACGCCTGTGCGCTGCCCTCAGCCCCCTCCCGGCCCCTCCTCCCCGCCTGCCTTGCTCTCTCCATCTGGACTTCATGCCCTGTCTTGAGCTCTCGCCCATTCCCCTCTTCTCCCCAGTGGAGCCACTCCAGAACCCGCCCGGGGCCAGCTCTTCCAGCTGCAGGGTGTGGGCCGTGAACCCCCTGCTCTCTGGTTGGCCCCTTGGGACTGGAGGGAGACCTCAAGGCCAGCGGACAGTGTGACTGTTAGACAGCGCTCTTGCTGTGTCCTTGGTACAAACGTCCAGAGAAACGTTATTCTGCTGTCCTTCTATCCCCCCCCCGTCTCCCCGTTTTATGAGACACGAGGGCCCTTGCAGATCGACCGCTGGAGATTGCAAACAGACGAACAAGTGAGCTCTGTCTCCCAGCACAGAATGAGCTCGCTTGGGGGCGGCTTTGTGGGCAGGCGCCGCTGCGGGTGGGGACGAGTCCGGGAGCCTGCCTGAGTGTCAGGTCAGGAGCCACGTCTGTTCTTATCTTGACTTGGCGATCTTTGTGCAAACTTACACCGCGTGCTGCACCTATTCCGGATCTGTCTCTTTGCCTGTAAAATAAGCATATTTGACCAATCAATTTCTCAAAAGTTGTGCTAAATTAAGAGTCTCTGAAATCACTTATAAATGGGACCAAAAAACAAACAAAAAAAAAGAAACAAGATATGAAACAAGGCAGCCGCACCAGGAAATAGGGAGAAGAGGGTGGAACTCAGTCTTGTCAAGTGAGCGATGACAGAGCAGAAAATAAACTAAAGAGCTTAAAACCAGGTACTTCCAGCAAGCAGCTGGGCAGGAGCCCGGGCCCGGGGGCAGCAGGAGAGGGACGCAGGGTGGCCCAGTGTGAGGGGTGACAGAGAAGCCCAGGACCGCACAGGACGTAGACAGACCAGGCCATTTTCTCTCATCTCCCATTTAGCACTGAAAACACATGCTCTGAGACAAAAGAGAGATTCAAAAAATCAAAGCTCCCCCGATAGGACAAACAGGAAGAACAGGAGAAACAAAACTAGAGGGAACACTAGGAGCACAAACACGATCTCAGGAGAAGGGAGAGTGCGTGGCCGCCCCCGTGCCCCCAGCCACCGAAGCTGGCGTGTGGCCCGGCAGACGACTCTGGGCCTCGGCATCCTCAAATGGGCAAACCCACGTCTGTGCTGCTTTGGTTTTGCCGCCGCCCCGACTCTCCGTCTGCCCTGAGCTGGGACGCAGGCGGGCGCGTGTCCACCTCGGGTGGTGGCAGCGTAGCCTCGAGGGTGTCATCCGTCTGTCTCAAGTGCAGTCACCAGGTTCGTGATGCAGGCGGCCTGGCAGGGCAGAGCCGGCAGCCTCTGCAGAGGGCCCCTCCCCGGGAGGTGACCTGCGTCAGCAGGCGAGTCCTCGGGACCCCCCTCCCGCTACTCGCCAGTAAGGCCAGCGGGACATGGGCCCCAGCGCCTCCATCCTCAGAGGCCAGGCCCCTTTGCACAAGCCTCTCGGGCGGTAGGCCCCCACCCCCCTGCAGCTCAGCCCCCCACCCCCGTGGCCAGAATGCACCCCCCCAACACGCACACGCGCCCTTGTGCAGCGGTCCCACCACGGTAGACGGCACTGGCTGCCTCAGAGCTCAGTGCGATCGGCTACAGGTGAGTGCCCCCGGGCGGCCCCGTGAGGTCCCTGCATGCCCGGGTGACGGTCGCGTGCACGTGGACGCCACGAGGGCAGGACGTTGGAATGCTGGTTTCTCTTGCCTTCGCTCAGCCGCGCCAGTCACCTTTTGTGTGTTTTTTCTTGCATGGGTCCTCCGAGTCCAATTGCAATTCTGGCTCCGGCGGCCCCAGTGTCTTGTTTAGCCGCTCCACTGCTGCTGGACGTGCATGTGCTCTGGCAGCAGGTTCCCATGGACACATCCCGTTAGGTGGACGGGACACCAGGATGTGCTAGGTACGTTCGGCCGCACTGGACAGGAGCCTGCTCCTGGATGTTCCCGGGACCACCCAGCGGGCAGCAGTGCGGCGTGGCGGCGAGGGCCCCAGGCAGGCTCCCCCCCCCCCCCCCGGCCGAGGAGGCAGCATGACCAGCCGAGGAGCTGGAGCTTCGATGTGGAGGCTGCATGCGTGGAAAGGACTAGTTGCATGCGGCATGCACAGCGGGCGGCACCCCCACCCCTCCCACCCCACCCCAGCTCCAGTGTCCCCTGGAAAACGGCCCCGAGCAGTCCAGACTCCACCTCGGCTCTGCGAGGGGCCCTAAGGTCCAGCAGAGCCAGCCAAAGCCGGGGCAGCGTGCACGCTCGCAGGGCGCCCTGGGCCCGAGTCGGGGGGGGGGGGCAGACAGGGTTCACACAGCACAGGGCAGACTTGGGGTGACCCAAACCTGGTGGCCAGCCTGGGGGCCTCTGAGTCAGGAGGAAAATGGCTAGAAGCCTCCTATTTATGGATGGGTCGAGGCTAAGAAGCGGTCCAGTGGACTTGACCGCCTGCACCTGTGTGTGGCTTGCACAATTACTGGGCCCCGCGGAACTGATGCGGCCCTAAATCTCCACCCATGCCCACCTGCCGCTCTGACCTCACAGCGCCCAGGTGCTCTGTCCACCAGGCCCCAGGGTCCCGTCCTGCATGACCACACTCAGACTTCTTAGTACCCTGAGGCCTGACCTGTTCAGAAAGGTTATCCAAATCATCAAAATGACTTTTTTTTTAATCATGCTAAGGGTACCTTTAAGAGTCTTTTTCATTTAATGATTTGTTTTTGAGTGTAACTTTAAAAATGCTAGGACAAAAATGTACACACATCAGGAAGCAAGATTTCCAGTTAAATTCTTCTAATACCAGTGTGTCAGCTTTGCACTTTGAAATGTGTAGGTTTTCGTAAGACTAGGCTGTCCTACACGGCCATGTGAAAGCCCCTCGCCTAACTCTCACGGAGGAAGGGAGGGGGAAGAGAGCAGGTGTCAGGGGACCAGGAGGCATATCAGAGGACGCTTCCCCCAGGACCGCTTCCCGGAATGGACGGGCACTCGGGGGCACGTGTGGGCGGGCAGGACGGCCCTCCAGCCGGGCTCTCTGCTGGTGGGCCAGCCTGGGGCCCGGGCCGCCTCTCCCCAGCTCTGCAGCGGCCACGGGGCTCCACCGCACAGCTCCGAGTCTGGAGCTCGGCTGTGTCATGAGCTACTTCTAGTGGGAGGGCCGGGGCGGGGGGCCAGGGCGGGGGCCACTGGGACAGTGCCGGACGCCAGCGTGGGGTCGTCCGGGCTGCGGGAGGCTCAGGATATGAATACTTAATATTGAGTTTCAAAAAAAAAAAAAGGATTGAAAATTATTGAATGTCTTACAAGTTAAAATGTGATATGCAAGATTTTGCCTTTTCTTGCGTTTCAGGTAATATATCCAAGAAATTGGGCAAAAGTAATGTGTGTGGCTTTAAATAACCTGGTCTCTGTGCATTTGGGGAGAAAACCACAGATATGCAGTGTAAGAAGCAGTATATGTCCTTTTTCCATTGAAAATATCTTTATTTTGCACTCCTGTGAATGTCTTTACTGTTTCCCATTTATATGACCAAAGTCAACATAAATATATTTTTAAAACCGTATCTCTTTAGGAAAAAAAAGTGGTTTTCAAATTGAATATTTTACATAAGTGAAGCAAAGACTTTCACGCACGCGGCCTGAGTCGCTCCCATTTATAAATAACATTTTGCTACTAAGGACGAGGCCCAATCTTACATTTTTACAATTTCTTTTAAACTTGAGGGCAGTAAGATACATTTATATATGTTTTACTACTTGGCATTTTACTCAGTTACGTCCCCTTGATAGAGCTGCCGCGGAAGAGTGAGCAAGGAAAGCGGCCAGGGCCCACGAAACGCCCCCCAGAACTCGGTGGGTCTCCTGCCTCCTGTAGTGCTGCCAGCCGGGTCGGGTCCTCCGGGTCTTCCACGGGCCTGCGCGCCTGGCCACCACCCTCAGCCTCGGGGGCAGTTCCCGGCAGTTCCCGGAGACCGGCCTGGACACGCCCACGGCCCCTCCCGCCCCTATTTATGAGAGAGAGGAGACACCTGCGGGTACTTGTTCCTGTATTTGTTCCTGTAGCCTGTCCTCGCCCCTCCCCGCAGCATCCCAGGCTGGACGCTGGGCACAAGGGCAGCCAGGCTGCGAACCCAGGGTGTGATAGCGCTCAGGGCAGGGTCCCCCCACCCCAGGGAGGCACCGAGGGGCTGGCCCCGCCGAGTCCAGGGCTCAGCCACCTGCTCCCTGGCAAGGGCGCCTCACCAGCGCTCCGGGGGGGGGGGGCAGGAAGAAGTGCTCATGTGCATGTGACCCGCCCTCCACTTCACTGGCCTGTCACAGTGCCACACAGGCTCCCCGGTCTCTGCTCACAGCCTGTAGTGATGTGCACTCTAATGCAGACATCCATTTAACTGCAAGAAAATGCCCTGTTTTAGATGTCTTTCCTAAGAGAACTCTCTATCAGATCCACATCTATAAAAGAGAGGCCATGATAGCACACGGAGAAAGCACTTCAAAGCCCTTCCTCCCAGTAACGCATGGACGGTACAACTTCAGTCTGTGGATTTGATGAGCTCCATCTCTCCCACCGGGTCTCAGGCCAGGGGCTTGGGGATGGGGGGAGGCGGGAGGTGACACTGTGACAGGTGTATGTTTTACCGAGGGACAGACCAGGGCAGACACGAAGCTGTCACGTCCTGTGACATGGGCCAGTGCAAAGTCTTACAGTGTGCGTGACTATGTGCTTTAACGCATAGACTAGGGTATGTTTTGATGTTAGGGACATATCTCATGACCCCTGTGTGGCTGTGATCGGTGATCATGCCTGTGCAGGTCCACAGAGAACGTTTGCTTCTGTGGTCAATATCAGAGCAGCCAGGAGCGCACAGGGCGTGGTTCCGGGAGGTTCGGGCTGGCAGGACCCCTGGCTGTCTTAGATCTGCAAAAACAACAGAAACCCACCCAGCTCCTACTGAGAAGGAGCGTTCCATCAAGTCAGAATCCAGAGGTTTGGGAATGTCCTGATGTTTTTTCCAGGTTTTACTTGGATTCTACAAAACTTAAACACCTTTTTAAACATTTTATCATGATTTTCCCATTGCCGTTCTTTTTTTTTTTTTTTTTAACGTTTATTTATTTTGAGAGAGAAAGAGCGCTAGTTGGGGAAGGGCTGAGAAAGGGGGAGAGAGAGAATCCCAAGCAGGCTCCGCACTGACAAACGTGGGCTCGAATGCACACACCGTGAGATCATGACCCGAGCGGAAATCAAGATCAGATGGTTAACAGACTGAGCCCCCCGGGCGCCACCCCGCCCCCACCTATTGCCATTTCTAAATGTCTTTTTCAGACCGATTTTTCCGGCCAGATGATAACATGCACTACCCCAAATTATTTTCACTCAGTATTACTGAGCCCTGAGGCAAATACAAGGTCACAGATAAGGCACCCCTGTTTTTGTCTTGAACGTACCCGCCCCACAGGCAGCAAGTAGAGCTCTTAAGATTATTTCTGTGTCCTGTGCTCCCTCCGACTGTCTCCACCAAAAGTACCTTTGGACTGAAAGAGAAGCAATGTCTGAAGCAAGTGTTTTATGTCACAGAACTTTACATCTCCAAGTGCAAGAACCTAAAATAGACTCGGTGCCATTGTCCCCGGGAACTGCCAGGGAGCAGGAGGGCAGCTTCCCAGGCTGCCGCCGCCGACTCCAGTGCAGAGAACCTGCGCCTGCCTTCTGGGGAGTTTCCATGGAAACCCAGTCAATCTCTTCTGCCATTTCAAAACCCAAGCTGTGCGGCACATGCTCCTGTCTGATTTTATCCACGGGGGACTTTGATTATCCCACATGGGCCTCCTTTCATGGAAAAGATGTGCTCTTCGATGGGTAGATGCAAATCGAATTTTTGTAAATCGATTTTACACTGCCCCGTTATCGAGGGTCCTGGAGCCGCTCCGTTCCAGGAGCGAAGACCCTTTTGTGAGGTGAACATCATTCCCTCGTTCACCAACTTCAGAAAATTGTATTTTTGAGTATTGAGATTTCTTAAAGCTCGGAAATCTGTATGTAAATCTAAGAGTTTAAAAAAGCCTTGAAGTCTTGAGCAGCAACAGAAAAAATGAATGTGTAGAACTGATAAAGAAAGAAACCTCCCGGGCTGCGTACGTGGTCGGGAAGCACCCCCTAAAGATGAGAAAGCTGCAGGGCCCCCCAAAGTCCTTGGCTGCGTCAAGGGGCGAACAAAGACAGGCAGCAAGCAGGGCCCCTCCCCGTGCCTGGCTGGCCAGGGTCCAGGGCTGCTGCAGGCAGAGGGGGCCCGGCAGGACGGATTCCCTGAGCCCAGAGCCCCACCCTACCTGCACCTGCACCTGTGCAGAGGTGGGGCTGGCAAGGGGTCACAGCCTGAGGCAAACCTGGGACTCCGCCCCCTCTGCCCAGCTGATGAGGAAGGCAGACCTTCTAAGAAAGAGAAGACTCTTCCTGGAAATATTTTTTCTTTCCCACCACAGTGGGCCAAATCAATATTTTGTTTGTTGTTTTCACGGTGATAAAGGACATTTTAAACGCCTTTTTTAAATCAGATGATGCCTTTGTAAATGGCTTAAACACAAAGTCTACTCTGAAAATCTCTCTTTTTTTTATAATTAGTAAAATCTGATTTTCATCTGCATTATTTTGGTTATAATGGTTCCCTTTAAATTTGAACAGGGGCGCCTGGGTGGCTCAGTTGGTTAAGCGTCTGATTTCGGCTCAGGTCATGATCTCACGGTTCATGGGTTCGAGCCCCACGTCAGGCTCTGTGCTGACAGCAGCTCGGGCCTGGAGCCTGCTTCCGATTCTGTATCCCCCCCTCTCTCTTTTACCCTCCCCTGCTCATGCTGTCTCTCTCTGTCTCTCAAAAATAAATTTAAAAAAAAAGATTTTTAAAAATTTGAACAGAATGTCAACCTCCTCCAGCCCTCACCAAAAAAAGACATATTGAAAAATTTCTACTCGTGTTAAAATGAATAAATTTTAAATAAATTTGCACTGAGTGCTTAAATTAGGAAGAGTTTGAAGAATTTTTTTAAGCAAAAAGCAAGGCCAAGTGTATATTATAGGCTAGTAGGAAACATTTCTGTTTCTTGATACATTTTCAAAACAGACACTTGCACGAAGATGAGCTTTTCTTAGATGGAAAGATGTTTACTGCTCTCTGATGCTCTCCCTGCAAGGGTGCTGTGGGCGGGGTCCGTCCGCAAGAGGCCCCGCCCTCTGGGCTGCTGTGGGCGGGGTTCATCCCCAAGAGGCGCCATTTGGGGGAAGCAGCCAGTTCAGCTCGGTCACTTGAGTTATTGTTGAGAAAATAATTACTTGCCAATTGGCAGAGAGACTTTAATTGTACACAAACAGCTGTCACTCTAAGAAAAATCAGGTCAACAGCCGGGTCTCAGTGGTTGTTCTCGACACACAGATTCGACAAACACTCCATTGTTCTACCACAAACGCCTATTTTAAAACTCCTGGTTCCAAGTGTCCTCGCCAGTGACAAACGCGTCCCGTTTGCCTTTTTACGCTCTCACAGCACAGGCCACACATGGAGCGTTAGCCCTTCCCAGGACACAGGGAATACCCACTAGCACACGTGAGAGCAGGCGCCCGGCCCCTTTCTCAGGGCCGGAGGGGAGATGGCATGCGACACCCACCGTCCATCTGTCCAGCGGTGCTGGGGCAGCGGGGTACCACCGCGTCCTGCCCCAGACCTTCTGGGAGCTGGTCAGTCGCTGGCCCCGTGTCAGCATCCAGTGTCCACGGTGGCTCTGAGTGGGAAGCGGTGTGAAATCCCTCAGAAGCAGTGCACTGACTGAAAACTGAAAGTTTGAAATCAGCGACTTTTGTCCTTCCAGGCACTCAGGAGCTCACGGAGCGGGGACGGGGCAAGGGCAGACCTGGGAGGTGTTCTCGCTAAGTCCCCTCGTCCTCGCTGTGGTTGGGAGTTACAGACTTTATGGAAAGAAGAGATTTGTCTTCATTTCTATCCTTATTTTTTACAGTCCCAGTGGTACCCGCAACCAGAATAGCTTGAAGTGCAAGGTCTCTGTGACGCGCCCAACTGTCCTCGGGGGCGCACTTAGCAGAGCACAGGGAGGGCAGTGACTAGGAACTCTGCGCACGTGTGCCAGGCTGGCGCAGAGGCGGGGCAGGTGCCCAGAGGACTCCAGGGTCTGGACTGACTGGGTCTGCTTCGCCAAGAGATCTGGGCTCCGTTGGGGTCGGTTAAGGGCACAGGGCTGTAAGGCGCCTCGAGGCCCCCTGAGCACATGAGGACGCTCTGGTGGAGTCCTCAGAGCTGGGGTGCAGGCGGTAGCCTGGCTTTAACAGAGCCCAGCGCAGCGTAGACAGAGCAGCGCCTGCGCCCGCCCGCCACGCACAAAGCTTGCTTTGCAGACGACCACTGTGGCCGAGTCCCACCGATCCCCCGAGACTCATGGGCGCAGGAGGGAAGCGGGCGTAGGGTGTCTGAAGGGGACGGCGTCTCTGGACTCAGCAGCCTGGAGCCCAGGCCCTAGGGGGTGTTGCGACCGAGGCAGGTACCCAGGGCGTGACGCGCTGGACGTGTCCCTGGGCTTGGAAGCCAGAAGATGGTTAGGGTCGGTGTGCAGTGGTGCGCCCGGTGGGCACAGGTGCCCACTTCCCGCCAGGGCTCCCGGCTCCACTGGTCTCTCTGGCAGGGCGGTGATGCACTGTGAGCCCGCTTTCTGGAGGAGGAAAGAAGTGAGGCGTCAGGGGTCGGCTTCCCTCAAGTCACCACCCGTCTCCTTTGTGCTCGCAGGTGCCCTACCCCCGGCTGCGACGGCTCTGGGCACATCACCGGCAACTACGCTTCCCACCGAAGGTACGTGGCCCACCCGTGCCCCTGCTCCCTCCCCCGCCGCGCGGACTGCGTCCCACCTTAGGCACAGGCTGAGACCCAGGCCACCCAGCCGGCTCCCTCAGCGGGGGTCCTCACGGGACGACAGCCCTCCTGGCTCCACACCGGCGGCTCCGCCTGTGCCCACCTGTCCCGCACCTCACCCCCTTGTGAGACATTTCTCAGGTCACCCAGCAGCCTTCCTAAACCGGAAGAGTGCAGGGACAAGGACCGTCACTGACATAGAATAAGGTCCCGGGCACGGCCACCGAGAGGCAGGTGCTCCAACGCCGCTGGGAGCTGGCCTCTGAGCGATTAAAATCTGAGCCGCCAGATAGCAGAGCTGAAGACGCGACTCCCCACGGTGCTGCTGCTCCCAAGGGGCAGGGACTGCCCGAGGGCAGCGCCGAGACCCCTTCCTGTGTGCCGGGCCTGATGTTAGACAGGGATTGAAAGAAACCTTGGAGACATGGTGTCCACAGAAGTGGGTCTAGACCTGGGGTCAGGTGCACCACTTTCTTGTCCTGTTCAGTCAGCAACACAGGCCAAGGCCAAGGTCGGGACGAGGAATTCCCATCCAACAGCGGCAGGTGGAACTGCGTCCTGTCCGGCAAGTACAGAGACGCTGTTGCCTGGTCACGGCCTGAGTCCCCCGTGGGAGGGGGGCGGTCCTAGAGTCCAGGGCTTGTCGGCTTCAGGTGCGTCTTCCACAAGGAAGAAAAGAAGACAGGAAGAAGAGGGAGGGGAGACAAGAGGAGAGGGGGAGGCAGGGAGCGCAGAGCCCCTGACAATGAGGTTGGCTGTTGGCCGCCCACCAGAGGGAGGGTGTTTGCCAGGCCCCACCGCATGGGTCAGCGGATCGTGTGCCACACGTGGCCGCCTGAGTGGTCCAATGCCAGTGGTCAGAGCAGGGGACGCCGCCGGCTGCTGGCCCGGTTTGGGTGAGGGACAGACAGACACAGCTTCCGCATTGGACCCTGCCGTGAGCTTTGCAGCAGCAGCAGCCATGCCCTGTGTCAGGCACGGGTCAGGGATGCCGGCGAGGAGAAAAGGACCGTGGGGTCACGGAGGACTCTCAACGCGAGTCCTCTACGCCAGGGGCGTCCATCAGGGCCCCGAGGACACTGCAGCTCGGACGAGGCCAGCCCGGCGCACCACCCACCAGCACCACCTCCATGGCTCGTGACAGCCCCGAAAGTCTCCGGACGTCACCGAATGTTTCCCGGGGCCACCCCCAAGGACCACAGGGCAGGAGCAGCTGGCGGGGCAGCTCAGAGAATGCAGGGAAATGCAGAGCGGGAGACACCACCTCCCAAGCACCCGCCAGAGTCAAGTCACTGGTTCAGAGTGAATTCGGTTAAATCCACCCTCCAGGGAAGTAGGAAGAGCCAAGCACGTTCTGTGCTGCCCTTTATTTTATCCTGAAAAGGAATGTCTGCGTCCTCACGCGGCCAGGACCCCCATCACGTCATGGTGTCTGCACAACTAAAACCAAACGTGCTGCTCCTCCGAAGCCAGACACATGTCCCGCCACTGATTTGTCCTCCGGTGTGGCGCCGGGTCCTGTGTTAACAATTAGTTTCACCACTTTTATTCCCTGAGCTTCTAGGTTAGAAAGGTGGTGGGTGTGGACACAGTATAAACCTGTGAATAAAATGACCCTGGGACCCCGGGGGATCCATCCGAAGAGCGGGCGCTCAGGTCTGACCCGATCCGCAGCGCAGCCTGCACCCCGCGCACCCCGACAGCAGCACCCCTGCAGGGCGATGCCGTCTGTCCCGCAGACGCCACACGCGGGCACGCACACACACATGGGCACACGCACACACGGCAGTGCCCTGGCCAGCCGCCGTCCTGACAGGCACGGAGGCCGGGGTGCCATGCTTGCCCGGGAGCCTGGGACAGTGTGCTTTGCTCCGCGGTCCTCAGGGCCACACTGGTGTCAGGTGAGGTCACGTCCTCTCGCACGGAGACAGGCTCAGAGTCGGCCGCCTCCTCCCCGCCCGAATGGCCCTGAAGGTCCTGCAATCCTGGCGGGAGAGGTGTGGCCCCTGCTCGCTCTGTTTCTGTTTTCATGGTGTGGTTTTCCCATCCCTGCGCCAGCTCGGGGCTCCCCTGCGCCCACGACAGTCTGTGTTTGCTGGCGGTCTCTAGTGTCCCCTCAACAGCAAAACAAAACAAACCGGACGCCTGGCCGGCTCAGTCACTTGAGCGTCCGGCTTCCACTCAGGTCATGCTCCCACAGCGTGTGAGTTCGCGCCCCACGCCGGGCCCGGTGCCGCAGCGCAGACCCTGCTTGGGAGTCTCTGCCTCTCCCTCTCTCTCAAAATAAATAAAAGCAAACAGCCACCAGCAGATGTTTTGCCCACCTCCATCCTCAGTGACCAGAGGGATTCACTGCTGGAGCTGCCCTTCCCAGGCCTGTGGCTTCCTTCCAGGGCAGCGACCCCCCCAAAGCCCCAGCACACAGTCCCGAGGGACCCCTCCTCCCTCGACCCGCCGTCGCTCACACACGGCGAGAGACCCGAAGCCCTGGAGCCACCAGGTGACTCGGGCTCCCTAGGACAGCCGCCCAGGCTGAGGGCAGTGCACCCTTAGGGTTCCGGAACATTCTCTGGTGACCAAAAACAGCATTTGTTGAGCACGTACTACATCCCATGAGCAATACTGAACACCTTGCCTGTGTGGTCTCGCTGCTGTGGGAACTGGTGTCCTGACTGCACGTGAGGAAACAGCGCACGGAGGCCCCGAGAGCGCCCTCCGGAGGTAACGGGAACATCCAGGAGGAGGCGGCAGCTGCCGGATGGGAGCAGGCGCGGGCAGCAGGGCCCCGAACCCGAGCCGGGCAGGACCGCGGGTGCGCGCAGATCCCCAGCTGGACACACGGTGCAGGACTGGACGAGGGTGCCCGAGCTCATGGTCACGCATCCCCAGAACCCACGGCTCGGTGGCATGTGGCAGGTGAGCGGACAGCGCATGCAGGGCCAGGGCCCGCGGGCTCCCAGGACCGGCTGTCATAGCGGCGCCCACGCCCAGGAACGCGTCTTGCGGGATGTGCCTGCCGGCTGACAGCGGGATGCAGGCTGCAGAGTGGCTGCCGGGGGGAGCACAGAGGGTGCAGGTGTGCGCCAGGCCAGCGAGCGGGCACGGACGCTGGGGGCAGGCTGGCCGCAGGGAGCCTGGCACGCACGATGAGGCATTTGGTGGTGGGCCGCCAGAAGGTCCTGAACGGAGCGGCTTCACGCAGCGCAGAGCTGATGCCAGCCTGTCCCCACACGGTGGCGTGGAGGGAGCAGGTGGTCGGTTCCACAGATGCTGAGGACATAAAACCAATAGGACCCTAGGCAAATAAGACCCAGTGTTTTCCAAGGATGAACTCCGTTCTGTCTGGGGCCGGGGAGCAGACACCAAGGCCGTTCCCGGAGAGGAGCCCACGAGACATGGAGAGAGGGTTCGGGAGCTGAGGGTGAGGAGTTTAATCTTTAGCGGGAATGAAGGGTGTGGTCCAAACAGACGTGACCAGGAGTCGGCAGGACGCAGGACTCGAGTTCCGTCCTGGATTGCAGAGGGGGCGCGGGGAAGGGAAGGAGGAGCAGGGAGGGGGCCGGGCCGGGGCTCAGGAGCACGAGGGATGTGCGAGCACGGGCGGCAAGCGAGGGCCGCGCAGGACACTGACCTCCCGGGACTCAGGACCTGCAGACGCACTCGGAGGAGCGTCGCCTGCCAGAGGCCAGGAGTGCCCGCCGGCCTCAGATCATGGTGGCCCGGGCAGAGCGCCTGTCCTGGAGGGCGGTCAGGGCCGGGCGGCGGCGGGGGCGGCGGTCAGGGCCGGGTGGGGGCAGGAGCGGCCACGAGCAGGGAGCCCACTCTCCAAGTTTTCACCTTGAAACGGGGGACCAAAGGGAGCAGGAGGGAGAGAATTCAGGTACATCTGGTCTCCCCGCGTTCCTGTCGAAGGAGATGATGACGCAGCAGACAGGCCACGTTCCGGGGCGTTGGGACCCCTGTCAATGGAGACAGGAGGGGGCAGCACTGGCGCCCCGGCGTCCAGCACCCACCCTCTGCCCGCGGGGTGCTGCCTCTCACGCGAGAGGAAACTAGGGAAGATGCTGAGGGCCCGAGCACAGCCACGGGTGAGGGCGCAGCGACGGGTGAGAGTGCAGCTCGGGAGCCGGGGAGGGGTGGCCGGTGCCCCCCGTCGGCTCCGGACGGGTCTAATCCGTGGGTCCTGGCGTCTCCACAAATGGGCCAGTTTCTGGCTCTCAGGCTCCGCACAGACTCCTGAGGATCCTCCGGCCCGTGCAGTCTCACGCCACAGCCGAGTCGCCGCGCACACGCCGTGTACGCACGGGCGGTTTTCTGTGCAGCTGGGAGTCTTCCTTCACGCAAACGCGAGCTTCTGCTTCCAACATTTTGACCCTTGAATAAAATAATCACATTCAACTTCCTCTGCACCTGCTGCAGATTCACGGGAAGTCTGTACTTGGGGGTCAGAACAGACCACCGGTGTCACTGTCCCCAGAGAGCAGGGCCCAGGCATCAGGCTGTAGACAACGGGTCACCGAGGAGGAGGCCGAGGAGCGTGTGTTTTCTTCCTCGGCTTCACCCCTTTTCTGCCCCCCACCCCCAGCCCCTCTCCCGTGTCCCCGCGCTGGTCACGGTGCCCCCCGCCGGGGACTGACGGGGTCTGACCACCTGGAGAGCACACACAGGGGCCGCACCCAGAAGGACCCTCCTCCCAGAATTTCCTGTGCATGGGGAGGAGCTCCGGCGCCGCTGGGGAGGGGCCTGCCCGCGCTCCAGAGCGATGGGTCCTGAAGCCATGTCCCTTCTTTAGTCTTTCAGGCTGCCCGAGAGCAAAGAAAAGTGGCATCAGGATAGCACAGAGCAAGGAAGACAAAGAGGACCAGGAGCCCATCAGGCACGCATGTGGGGCGGGCGGTGGGTCTTGGGGGAGGCCAGGGACCCCAGGGAGGAGGGGGGTCGGTCACCGGCAAGGCCACCTGTGGGCGCCACGCCCAGAGCGCACCTGCTGGCCGGAAGCCCCGTCGCCATAGGGAATCTGGAGCCACCCCATGCTCTGGGGAAGCGCACCGAGAAAGTCCCTCTGCCCCTGGGTGGAAAACGCGGTTGGGCTGAGGGGGAGAGGCGGGGCCGGCCGGCGGTGACACTGCCGGGATGGTTCGCGGGCCTGTGGCCTCGGAAGCCACGCAGCCACCCCCTGTCCGGTTCTCTGGCAGGACGTGGGACGAGTGGGCAGGTGCCTGGGCCTCGGACATGCCCCCCGGGTGTTTCCGCACAGCGGTGCCCGGAGCCGGATCCCAAAACCCCGCAGACGAGCGTGGTGCCGTCTTCCTGACCTGTTCATCTCTGTGTCTTCAGAGAAAAACATTTATTAAAACAAAGTTAAAATTATTATTAAAATGATATAAAACTTAAAGTAAATGGGTAATACAAATTTTGTAGAATGTAAGCTTTGACTTTAAAATAATGCACGTGAAACCCACCAGCCTGGGGCCTGTGAGGAGCTGGCCCGCGCCCCTGCCCCCAGCGACCACGGTTGGCCTCCTCCGCCCGCCCCAGCCACTAACTGCTGTGGAGGTCCCAGGGGCGGGGTCAGCCTGCCCTTGACCGTCAGCTCCTGCCAGTGATTTTCCCACATAGTCCCCCAAAACGTCCTGACGGTGCACCCCCTGCCAACACGAGGAGACTGAATTTAAACTCTCTCTCTCCTGCTTAACGGCCTCTCAGCCTGAGGCTGTGTTACTCCCTGGAGAACAGAGCAGGTTTTCTAGCGCTTGAGAAAAACCACGGCTTCATCCGATCGCCTTTCAGAACTAATCCTGCAATGTCTCCTTGGCCTTGCATTCCTCGAATGAAAGAGTATGTTCTGTCCAAAAGTGGGGTCTTTTCAGCAGATGCCTGCATCTCACTCACGACATCAACATTCCTCCCCAAATGCAGACACTCTCCCCCAAAACAGCCTCCCGGTGTCACGTTGGCGCCTGCCGGCCTCTCGGCGCGAGGAATTACCCCGGCTCCCCACCAGGTGGCGCTCTCTCGCTCTCTGGCCTTTGCCGGAGCAGAGACTGCCGGGTTTTCTCCTCAAGCCCGTTCTGACCTCCTTGCAGAGGCCACCAGGCCTCTGATGGCGAGACCATAAGGTGCGTGTCTTCTGCTCCCCAGATGCCCGGTTCCCGGGTGTGACGGCCAGGGCCACATAACCGGGAAGTACGCCTCCCATCGCAGCGCGTCAGGATGTCCCTTGGCCGCCAAGAGACAGAAGGACGGATACCTCAATGGCTCCCAGTTCTCCTGGAAGTCGGTCAAGACGGAGGGCATGTCGTGCCCCACGCCGGGATGTGACGGGTCGGGGCACGTCAGTGGCAGCTTCCTCACGCACCGGAGGTGAGTGGACGCCTGTCCCGGCTCCTCCCAGGAGCCTCGTCACGGCCGGTGTGGCGCGGGGCTGGCGGCTTCTGACTCGACACCTCATTTAGAAGGAAAAGGTGGAAAAGTGCTGCCGACAAGTGGTCTCCTGGGGTGAAAAGGGGAGGAGCCTGGAGTGCGTGCTCAGAGCGCGCCTCACTCCCCCACGAGCGTCGGGGCAGGTTTTCCAAGGGCTCGGTCAGTGAGGCGCACGCTGTGACCCCGGGGCTGGGGGTGCAGGCAGGCCCACTCCGGGCGGGAGCCCGGTTTCCAGCACAGGGACCTCATGTTGCATGCCCAGGCCAAACATGTGTCAGGAAGTTTCCAGAAGAGCCCATCAACCCATTCATTTTTACTTGCTTAATTTGAGAAGAAATCTATGCAGCTAGATTGTCTTAGCAGAAGAGGCCTGTTCTTTTGAATCAAGTGGCACTTAGCGGGCTCTGCGTGGAAGGGGTGGTGTAGACGGATCACAGAGGCCAGTGGACTCGATGGGGCCTGGTGGCCCCAGCCTCTTGGAAGTGGGCTGACACCAGGGCAATGCAGTAAAGCCGCATCCAGCCCAGAGCGGACAGAAGTCTGCGTGCAAACCGGAAGGGGTCACGGGGTGTGCAGGGACGTGTGGATCTGAGCCTTTAAATGTCCCCTGAAAGGAAGGTTAATCTTCATTGTGAAAGAAAATCCTGCTGTGGTAGAAAGCTCACACGGGATCAGGGAGGCCAGAGAAGAAGCCCGGTCAGGTCCCTGACCGGGCTCCCGGCCTGCGGCCCTTGAACGGAGGGGGTCACACGCTCAGGGCACATGCAGCATTCGTTCGTCTCCGTGCACGACAGATCCTACCACTGGGATGAGGGGCTGCGCTGAGAAACTGTCCTGGGTCCCGGGGGACAGACACTGACCCCAAGGTTCCCACCTTCGCCCACTTGCCCAGGTCCCTAGGGGTGACGGGTTGGGGCACAGGCATCAGGGGCCCTGTCTTTCAGCCCAACCCCTCCGCGTCACCCCAGCGGCCAAGCCTCGCTCTTCCCCCAGGAGGGAAGGGGCGCCGGCGGTCAAGGTGCCGGAGGCTCTCAGCGTCTGTGCGGGAAGAACAGGCGGCGGCACACGGGTAAAGGGGCGGACAGAGCGGAGAGCAGAGCTGAACCGCGTTGCGTGTAGACTGTAGTGAAGCCCACGACTCACCATCTTAACCGCCTCTAGGCGCAGCTCGGTGGCGTGAGGGTCCCTGACGTTCCTGCGCAGCCACCCCCACCGCCCGCCTCCAGAGGCCTCCCATCTTCCAATGCGGCCCTGTCCCCAATAGCGCTGACCCTTGAAGGTGCGAGAATAGTAACCACAGGCAAGACCGGCCAAGCGTGCAGACGTTAGCTGCGCAGAGTGCCTGATGGCTTGTCCGCGGGAGGCGGTGGCCCCGGCCGTGTGGGGCGACAGGCCAGCTGTCCCCCAAACCTTTAAGGCCTTAGTGAGGAGGAGGAGACTCTGGAAAGGCTGCCTTGGTGCACTGAGACGTGGGTGATCTGAGACGCGGGCTCCCAGACGGCCCCGTGCGGGGAAGACACGAAGCCCCTGGTACTCCTCTTTCCCCCAAAAGCGTGACGGCCTCCGCGGGTGATAGGGGTCACGTCCAAGAGCACCAGCCTCTGAGCTGCTCCCCCCAGCTTCTCCTCAGGGGGTCGCACCCTGTGGACGTCCTGGGACAGAACGGCCGAGCCCCCGCGGCTCTGTGCGCCACGGCCCCACTCGCTGTGAAACTGCTTTGTTCATTCTGCTCATTCGAGTCTGGGGGCCCCGCTCTCTGCCCCCTGCGGGGGAAGGGGCTCCAGTCCGCGTCCCAAGCTGAGCTCCTGTGAAGGACATAGGAGATGTGTTATTTTATCTTTAGGACTGGCTGCGTCTTCCCAAAACAGCAATGTTTAAGTGAAAACTAAGTCATCCCAAACCGGATACTCCCCATATAAATCAGACACGTTTCTATCGGGACACCCTGCGAACCCTCCGGTAGTGCAGACGCAGAGGTCGCTGGCTTCTGACGACACAGCACAGGCCGTCGTGGTCTGTAAATGCTTCTCAAGCATCGGGGACAGACCAACGCTCCCCACCAGCCTGCTCCCCATTGTCACATCCAAGGCCAGCTGTGAGGCGAATGAGCACTGGCCACACGCACCCCCTGGGGGCCGTGGAGAGGGTTCCAGAAAATCCAGATGGGGACAGCGAGGTGCGGGACCAGTGACCAAAACAGCCTGAGATCGATCGGGCAGAGGGCAGGTGGCAGGCTGGGCGTGAGGATGTGGCCGGCGGTAGGCGAGGTTCGGGAGGGCGACGGGCCCGGCCTCAGGAGGAGAGAGACCGCGTGGAGTCAGAAAAGGAAGCGGTGGGGGCCAGGGGGCCACTGAAGACGCCGGCGGACTGGCAGGCGGAGCTGGGGGAGGGCAGAACCTGGTCAGGACGGCAGGGCCGGTGGGGCAGGGGCAGGAGGGCCGAGTGGGCAGCCCGAAGGGGGACAGCGCCCCGAGGTTGGCTGTCCAGCAGCAGGCTGCTTCTCCCCCAACGCGCAGCCAGCAGGGTGTGGGAGGGGAAGACAGGCAGCAGCTTCGTGCGGCCCTGGGCAGACACTCAGGACCAGGGCCACAGGGGTGACTGAGGGCAGGGAAGGGGGAGAAGCTGAGAGGAGCCGGCTGACCGGGCAGTAGCAGCACAGCTCCCCGCCTCACCTGCCGGTCCCCCGACCCGGCCGTCTGGACGTGCGCCCGCAGGGCCGTCCGTCTGTCCCTCCCGCCAGCCTCGCTGAGCGCCGGTCCCTCCGCCTCGGAGCCCCTCCCCACCACCAAGAACACTCCTTCCTCCACTTCCGAGTCTGCCTGCAAAGGCCTCCTTGTCCTCCAGAGTGATGTTGGGCTCTTGGGGGCCAAGCGGAGTTGGAACACCTGCCATGTTAACCCACTCCATTTTCTTGAGAACCAGGGAATCAGGCGCTGTCCCAGGCCCAGGTTTTAAACATTGCTGGTCTGTAGAGCAGGAACTCAGGCCAGAGGAGTTAAGTGCTTGTGTGTGTGTCTAAGTGGCAGAGCAGGACTCGAGCCCAGGCAGCCTGCCTCCTCTCCACCCTGAGCCTCTTCATCCGGGTGGTGACTCGGGCCAGAACCCCCTGTCCACGCAGAGTGCCCCATGTGGCCCGCTACCCAGTGACTGCGGGGTCTGCCCAGCTCAGCTGCCACAGCCTCGACCGTAGGATGGCTCTCTGCTTCCCGTGTACCCATGGCACCTCACTGTCCTCACACACCAGCTTTTAGGAAATGGCCTCACACGTCTGTGAGTGACAAAATAGCTTTGCTAAGGTGACCGGAGCTCCGGTGTGTTCTCTGGGTGCAGACTGAGCAGCCTGGCCTCCTCGGGACAGGAAAGCTGTCCGGGTGTGAAGGGTCCCGAGGCAAGAGGCTCCAGTACCACGGTCTGGGAGTGAGGAGCGTGGGTGGAAAGACAGGGCTCAGGAAGAGAGCTCTGCCAGGGGCCCCGCTGCCCAGGGAGACAACTGTGCATCCTGGGGCAGTGGGGCACGGGGCTGGGGGAGGGGAGAGGTGGACGTCCTTGGCTGTCGAACCTGCTTCCTGGTATGTGAGTGCAGGGCAGAGCAAACTCCTTCCCCAACCCGTCCATCTTACTCCACATCTAGGAACATCGGGGAGTCTACAAAGTTAAAGTCACTGATTCTAACCCTGGAAGAGAAATAAACAACCCTGGAACTAAGTCATGTCTTTCACTGGGCTGGAACAAAATGAAATTTTTTTCAAAAAGATCACACCCCAGGCCCTCTTAAACTTTTCCACTTGGACCCGACTACCTGATTTATTTTCAGTTTCCTTATAGTCCATCACAAACGGGAGCTAGGCTTCTTCAGAATTTTATTGTCCTTGGCACTTCCCAAGAGATTGTATTAAAAATCAGTCCCCATACTGAGTGCTTCCTACGGGAGTTATTTTGTAGTCAGTCATCTCCTGTGATGCTCCTACCTCCTCCTTCACCTCCATCCCATAGGTAGACCCAGGCCATAGCATCTCTAAATGCAAGGGACGCTGGGAGATGGAGTCTTCCCAATGGATGCTGGGAGATGGAGTCTTCCCAATGGATGCTGGGAGATGGAGTCTTCCCAAGGGATGCTGGGAGATGGAGTCTTCCCAAGAGCCGCTGGGAGATGGAGTCTTTCCAAGGGATGCTGGGAGATGAGTCTTCCCAAGAGCCACTGGGAGATGGAGTCTTCCCAAGGGATGCTGGGAGATGGAGTCTTCCCAAGAACCGCTAGGAGATGGAGTCTTTGGAGCCCAAGAAGAGGAGGCTCTATCCTTATTCAGCACTCTGCCAGGAAGGAGAAAGTCCTGGCCGGGGAGCATCACGCCGGGGACCAGCCATGTACATCTGCAGGACCCGGCCCAGGACGCTTGTGGTGCAGAGACCCTGGCAGGCGTCGGGAGCAGCATTGCAGCCACCTCACCTGCTGGGCTTCCTTTGGGCCTCATAGGGGAGACCACCTTCAGGGGAAGCAAAGTGGGGCAGACTCTCCTGCTGCAGGGGTCATCAGCAGCCGGAACAGCCCCGCCCACACCTGTGCAGAGATGTCCACCTGTGCAGAGTCCTCTCAGGGCTGAGACCTCACCCCTCCCTCCAAGACCACAGGCACACACAGAGGACCCACAGGGAGGTTCCTCGATGACAAATCCAAATTCCACTACTTTCCACTGCTTCGAGGACTGAAAACTCACAGGTCTAGTAACCGTGATCCAAGCTGTGGATGAAGCCAGGGGCCATGTCGCTTCTGGAATGCTCCCTCTGGACGCTGCTCGGCCCCCTGGCCCTCACCCTTCTCACAAAGACATTTTGTCTGAGTTCTTTCCTCCCGCTGCCGAGGCAGGAGGCGGAAGGAAACGGGGAGGCCATGGCCTGGGGAGGCCCAGACCAGGGGGTTTTCAGGATCATAAACACATACAGAAGGCTTCTCTTTAGAAGAGAGGTCTCCTAACCTGCAGGTTTCTGTCCCAGAGGAGGAGGGATGGAGGGGCTGAGGTGGCCCCTCTCCCGCAGGAGCAGATGCCCATCCTGGGTGGGACAGGACCTGCTGTGCCCTCTGCCCCGCCGGCCACCATGGGCCACTGTGGGGCCACCATGGGGCCATCTAACCAGGCGGCACTATCTGCAGAAGATGCCTCCAGGCTCTGGTCACAGCCCGCTCTTGGGCCTGGGGTTCGCTCTGTCCCCAGAGGAGGCTGGGAGGCAGCGTCAACCCTGCAGAGGACCTGTCCTCATGGGACCGGGGCTCCCAGGCAAGAGGGGGACCGTGAGACTGTGCTGGGGGAGTGGTTCTCCTCTGTGGGGACTCACGTGGGGCTTCGGGCCCCGAGCCCTGGACCAGAGCCGTCCGCACGCCCTCCTCCTGCAAGCACCCGGCGGCAGCAGGCAGGACCCATACTGGGCCAACGACAAACCCCTGCAGTCACCTGGCCGGTCCCCTTATCGCATGGGAGACCTGAATTCAGAGTCCTGAGCAGTCGGCCACAAGGCCCAGGTCTGGACACGTCCCGTGCTGACCCCCGCCCCCTGAAAGCACCCCTGTCCTCTGACTCCTGTATTTTAATCTCCACGTTTCATGCATGATGGGAAGCATTTGGGAGGGAGAAATGCAGATCCAACACCTACTGCGACCCCCACAGGCCCCACGAGAAGCCGGAAGGTAAAGGTCACATCTGTTTGCCTCCTCGGCCTGCAGCAGATGGCTGACGCACAGTGTTTGCTGGGGGGGGGGCATGCTCGGCCACTTTCATTTGCACAGAGATTTCCCCCCAGACCTGTGTCACACCCCAACCTCATCTTTCTGTCCCCGGGGTCCCGTCAGTGCTCTCCCTTCCAGCCATCCTGACCCGCAGCCGACGGGGCCTCGGTTCTGCAAGTACCTTGGGCCCTGAGCTTAAAGCCATGGCCCGCTCCTCCCTCTGTTCGTAGGACACTTCCCGGCCACGGGAGCCTTCCACCCCCCACCCCCCCCACCCCCCGCTGCAGTCGAGGTGCGAGATCAAGGCTGCGACCTGGAACTCACTGTCCGCCGCACACTCATGGCAGAATCCAGCTCCTTGAGGCTCCAGGACTGAGGCCCCTTCCCCGCCCCCATGTCCAGACGGCGTGGTCAGAGGGGCAGCCACGTGCTGCACGCACCCCTCACCCAGGGAGAGGTCGACAGTGACCCAGGCACAGGGGGCGGGAACTCCAGGGTCACCTGAGGAGTCTGCCTCCCGCCAGCCTATGCTTGGGGCCGCTGCTCCAGATCTTCAGAGAAGGAAGCCTTTTCTGCGGTCTCTGCCGGTTACGATGGCGCAGGGCGGCCCAGTGTGCCGGCGAGAGCTTCGTGACGCGAGCGAGCTCGTTCTGCCGCCGACAAACACATGAGGAAACGGAGCTCCTGAAAGCTTTGAAGTCCCAGGATGTGAGTCAACCTCAAGACACCAACACAGAACAAAACAAGAGACACCAACACAGAACAAAACAAGACAAAACCAAGCAGCACAAAGGCCTCCACGCTCTAGGTCAGGGGCCGCTCAGCCGGACCCAGGACCCACGCCCTGCAGTCACTTCCCAGCGTGACACGGCCCCTCACCTGTGAGCGGATGGCGAGTTTCTGGGTACAGCCACTCTGACTGTGCCTGTGCTCACAGGCCCCCAGGTCTGCGTGTCCTGTGTAACTGCTCGGTCCGCCCTCTGTCCACCGCGCGGCAAGCACATAGCCCGCAGGCCCGCCCCGCCACCTGCTTTGTCCGCGGGCGCACCTCCCGGGCCTGTGGCTGAGGTGTCCTTGCCGGTCATGGTCCTGTGACCCACCGGCTGCTTCCAGCGGCTCTCAGGCTCCGTCCTCGGCAGAGGTGCTGGGACCACTGACAGTGGCCACTGGCACTCACAGACATCTGTTCTCCGTGTCCCTTGACACATCTGTCCTGGGGTCTCTGGGACCCACCACCCCCAGCCTCAGCACCCCCTGCCTGGCGTGGGCTAGCCACAGGGACACCCAGCACTCGGGACTCCCTGCCAGGGTGGGGGCTCCTGCTCACTCCTGGGAGGCCCTGACACCCCTCCTGCTCCCCCAGCCTCCTGCTGCTGCTGGGAGGACAGCCATCAGGGACCCTGGGACAGGCGCCCGGCCTGTGGCCGCTGACCAGCAGAGCCGGGAGCCATCAGTGAGTTTGCCGCAGAGTCCCTGCCTCTGTTGTGTGACTGATTCGGAGGATTCGAGTTTACATTTGGACACCACGTGTGGCGCCTGGTGTGAGCACACAGGCCCCCAAACCGGGTGTGTACCCGCTGCAGCGGGACCTTCCCGCCGTCCCCCCTCCAGTGCCGTGAGCAGAGCATGGGCCCAGCCAGTGCGGGCTCAGGGGGGAGGGCACGCACGGCCCCCTACCTGGGCTGAGGCCCTTCCCGAGGCACAGCCGCACGTCCCCAGTGACCCAGGGCGTGCCCCCTGCAGTGTCCCACTCGGGAAATCTCCCATCTGTGGAACAAGATGCTCACCGATTAAGGAGGGAGGGATGGGAACGAGGAAGAACATTGCGCACACGGCCACCCTGGCGTGGCCCCGAAGTGGCACACGTGCGGTCTCTCCTGTCCTGGAGGCCGGGGATACGACACGGCTCTCCCACCGCGGGCACGCGCCATGTCCCTCTTCTAGGGGACACCGGTCACATCTGCGAAGGGTCCATATAGGGCCCTGCTCACAGGTTCTGGAAGCTGGGACATCAGTACATCTTTCCGGGGGGATGGCTGATGCATGGTAACGACCACACGGAATTCCGCTCGGAGCTTCCTGACAGCGAGCAGGACAGACAGACGACCGTGTCCTGACTGTTCAGATGAGCTTCCAAAGCACCAAACCCAGACTGGCCCAGCGAGGTGACCGGGGCAAGTGGTGACTCGTGGCCGTCAGATCCTGCTCCTGTCCTCCTGCTCTGCCATCCAGCACTCGGGGCCCTCCTCTCAGGCTCCTTCTGTCCTCATGAGGGGCTGGGGGCCCTGGGCTCTCAGGTCCCCACTCAGGCTTCGCCTCTACCCCCTGGGCCGGGTGTCTGCCCGTGGCCTCCTCCCCCGTGGCCTCGCCGGTGGCCTCATCACGCTGGACTCCTCACTGACGAGGAAGAGGCTGGGCTCCCTGCCGGTCTGACCACCAGAAAGGGAGAGCAAAGCACACTCCGTACAGATGGACGGACGCTGCACAGATGGACGGACGGCGTACAGATGTCCTCCCTGCGCTCAATTTCAGCAACCGCCTCCACGGAAAATCCCCGTACACAGACTGAAAACATGCAGAGCTCCCCTGATCTCAAAACTCTGCTGAAATGGCCTGCTCTCATTTACAAATCCAGAAATAAAAACAAAGATGCAGAACGCAAGAGCATTCCGTCACTCCCAAGCGGCAGGAGCCACGGAGCTGGTGGACGCGGGGCGCGGGGCTTGGCGCTGGGGGGGACGCAGGAGCACAGACCCAGGAGGGTGGGAACCAGAAGTGAACACACCGCCCACGGGCCCCATGGACCCCACAGCGGGATTCAGGGCAAGATTCAAGGTGGGCTCTGAAACTGCACCAGGCGGAAATCTCTGGAAGGAGAGCAGGGCTCCACGTGCCCGGCCTCATGCTCCCCTCCCCCCGCGGGAGGACGGGCTCCCAGGTGTGCAGGAAGCAGGAATGGAGTGGTGGGGGGAGGGCGAGGCCCCAACCTGCTGTGACCCCGTGTCCGCCCGTGTGTGCCCCCGGCGGCCTCCAGACAGACATCTGCAGGCCCCAGGGACGGGCCGCAACTGGTGACACTCGGGACATGGGAACCAACAGCCCAGGATGACCAGCTGGTTAAGGAAAGTGCTAAGTAACGTAACAGAAAGCAAAACAAACTGTAAAAAAGAAAAAATAAAAAGCTCAGAGAAAACAGGCATTTCTGGGAAAAAGAGCTTTTTAAAATTTGTCATCAGAAAAAGAGAATAAACAGAATAGAATACATTATTATATTCATAATCCTAGAAAAATTAAGAGAACAAGAAAGATCTTTTTAAAACAAAGACAAGTGAAATGAAAAATTCAGTTACAAGGTCAGAATATAAAGTTGAGGAACTCTCTCAAACTATAAACATGAGAAAAGAAGATAATTTTTAAAAAAATGAGAAAGAACCTGAGAAGCTTCCTACGGTGCTAACAGGGCTCTGAGAAGGTCAGAGAAGCGAGAAAGCAGGAGAAAGAAAACCACGAGGAAAGAGCAGGACACACTCCCCAGGGGGAGGTCTGGTCCGAGACGCTTCGGCTCAGAGCTGCCCTTGCTGAGTTTCCAGAAGGTGTCATGGAGGGACCAGAGGCGGGGAGGGGGACTGTGCCCGAGAGACTCCCCCAGAGCCACGGAGCCAGGACCAGAGACCTGCCTCGGGGCCCAGGGTGCTCTGTGGCCACCCCGCACCCAGACCCAGGCCCTCCCCCTGGTGCTCCTCCCCCCGGGGTGACCGTCCTTCCCCACGGGCAGCGTACCAGCCCCCTGCCCCCTCCCCAGGCGTCCGGGACGGGTGGTCTGGAAACCCTAGAGCGCCGGGAAGCCCAGTGGGCAGCTGGGCAGCAGGGGCATTGGTGCCCGCCCCTGCACAGTGCCTCGTGCGCGTGAGTCAGCATCAGTGGGCGTGGGGGGACGGGAGCTGTGACCCTTGACTGTCCACACTGCAGGCCCCGCTACCGAGTGGATCTCCTCTCCCGAGGGTGATAGTTACACGGTAAGGGGCTAGAGCAAGCAAGGTGAAGCGGCAAACAGTTAAGTGTCCAGGCGGTAAAACCGGGCTTGACAGGGGCCAGCTGCCTCTGGGCATGTCCCTCCCAGCCACGTTCTGAGCCACAGACGCCACCTTGTGCGGTCCCCTCCAGTTCTCTGTCCCTAACGCTCTGCCCCGGCCGCTCTCTGGGCCCCGGCCGCTCTGGGCAGCACAGCCCACCCTGCTCACAAGGCTCATGTTCTCCTCCAGCAAGCAGCACGCCCCCCGCCCCCCCGCCATCTTCTCAACCTTACCTCCCGAGTCTTTCCTTTAATTTAGCCACTTTCAGCTGTAAGATTCCCCTGAAGGACACCCCTTTGGGGCCGATGTCCTGATCGAATTTCCCCCCTGCAGCATTTGCCTGCACCCCCCTGGACTTCCTGATGCCGCCCCCTGTGCCTGAGGCCCGGGGTGGGGTGGGGGGGGTCAACCCTAGTGACCAGAGCTAGGACTCTGTGACTTTCCAAACCCTCACTCAGAACAATGCAGTTGTAACTAGAGGCGCTTCTGTAATGGCCCACTGGGCCCCCGTGGGAGCCGCACCGAGACCCCCAGGTCCACTCCCTGCAGGGGACGGGCGTGGGACATTTCCCTGAGTCCTGCAGCCAGCCGGGCCCCAGGAGCCAACACACCACAAAGTGAGGCCAGCGTGACCACCACCAGATGCATGGACCCGCCCCGCACACAGGTCAGTGCCATGGGACGCTTCCAAATTTGACCCACGAGTCCATGCGGACCCCGTGCGCGGGTGGGTGGGCCTGCCTATGCCCCAGTTCAGTTCCCAGCCCAAAGGCACGCCGTCTCCCGGAATGATGCGGTCGTCCTCCGTTACCTGAAAACCACGAGAAGCATCGGAAGATGGAATCGGTGTGGGGCTAGGAGCCCCTAGACTAGAATGTGGCCGCGATCCTTCGCCGCGCACTGGGGGCTGGGACCGGACTGTAGTTACCCCCGGAGACGCCAGCCCTCTGCTCCGCTGAGGCTTCCCCTTCGCTGCTCTGCACCCACGCACTGTTGTGTGACTCAGTTCCGACAGCATGTCATCAGGGCCGAAGCCAGGTGCGGAGAAGCCGGAGTACACCCCACCTGTGCTGCAAGCTTCCAGGAGCAGCCAGAACAGCCCTGATGAGCGGGATGGGGAGGGCACAGGGCTGGCAGGGGACATGGGGGCACGGGGACGGTGGGGAACACGCGGACACCCGAGGGGATGGCGGAGGACACCGGGATGCGAGGGCCGGGGCCTGGAGACGGGCCGGGCCCGCTCCCTAACAGCCAAGCCGATGTGGACACGGGCACAGACAAGTTGTACTTGCTGACCTCGGTCGTGGAGCCCTGAAAAGGCGGCGGAGGCGGGCGGGGGATGCGGAGGCGCCCACTGGGACCCTGCTCTCGAGGAGACAGTGACCCTTCTCCGGGGAGCGAGGCGGTCTGTCCACGGTGGTCTGAGCAGACAGGACCCAAGCTGAGGTCCTGGCCCCGAGAAGGGACCATCACAGGTCACTGTGGTGACAGTGTATGGGGAAGGAGCATGCATGAGACTGGTCCCCGGGCAGCAACATGGAGCCCCCAGATGACTAACCCTGGGGACCCCTCAGTGCTTGCCTGTCCCCCACCCACCATGCCGTCGGGGCCCAGAGGCGCTTTCCCTGGGGGCTCACGCCCTGTCAATGCGGAAACACCATCAGCAAACATGGTTCTCGGAGGGAAGGTCCCGGGAAGAGCCGCAGGTGCGTTGTTTCCGAGGCACCAAATACAAAGGTCTCACAGACATCGGACCAAAGACCACGTGGACGTCGGCATGAACTGTGCAGGACGGTGAAAATATCTGATGTGCAAGGATATGTCTTCTCCCAAACAACGCTAATACCCCTCAGAGAACAGGCGCGAGAAACCTGTGTGAAGATACGTAGCCTCCTCCGTGAGCGCAGAGGTTACAGGGGAATTGCTAATAACCACGCAGTCCTCGCTGCCCCTGGGTGTCGGGTGAACACAGGTGGAGAGCAGCCCTCACCGCGGACGGGGTCCGTCTGGACGGAATTATTGGGGAAATACATGATACGTGCCTGATGTAGTGTATGCGTGATGTCGCACATACGGCTGTACACGTATGTACATGTTCATTTCATCTGCACACAAAGTGCCGGGGGCTCCCAGGGTCGGTCCTTGGCTGGTGGCAGGTCAGGCTGAGCCCCCGAGGGGCAGGGCTGGGGAGGCCCAGGCTCGGGCCACAGAAGGTGCCAGGATGCAATGCCCTCCTCGGGTGTGCATCGAGAGAGAGGAGGGAGGGGGCTGCCTGGGAGGGCGGTCGTCAGACAGACCTGGGGACCCGCTTCCCGGCTCTGCACATGCGCCAGAGGGAGCGGATGGGAAACTTGCACATATTTCACGTCGGTGGCAAATGGGTTTTAAACGTTCCAGTGAGATCATGACGTTGGAGTTCCGGTTTCACAAGTGCGATCGCCCCCCAGCAA
Source organism: Helogale parvula (assembly GCA_004023845.1). NCBI lineage: Eukaryota > Metazoa > Chordata > Mammalia > Carnivora > Herpestidae > Helogale > Helogale parvula. Next base: position 20,964 of record PJEM01008199.1, on the reverse strand, counting down.
TCTGCTGGAGACACGTGGGGTGTGGGGGCGGCGGATGGGCCGGGAGACAGCACGGTGAATGTGGGGGCCAGCTCCTTGTTGGGCCTTTCTACTTGTGTATGTTTAAAATCAAATCTTAATTCAGGTCTCCTGTAAATTCGACCCTTTCCATAATAAGGAAGATTTCCAAAGCCAGATAGTCACTGCATAGAAACCCCAGAAGGCATGGATGAAGGGGATGAGCAGGGCGGCCGAGATGTGGCCCACGGCCCCGCCCAGAGCCCTCCCAGAGCCCCCCAGCAGACTCGGCCCCCTCAGGCGCGGGGACCGGGCCCCACAGCATACATTGCTCTGGCTTGTTTCCCATTTGCAAAAAGCCCGTGGCCGGCCACCATTCTGACAAAATGACTCGATGACATACCTCGCTCACAGCTCATGAGGTTTTCTCTGCAGGGCTTTGGGGTCTCTTCAGAGACCCGTGACTAATGCCCCGTGTCTTGTCCCCAGCTTGTCGGGATGCCCGCGAGCCACGTCAGCCATGAAGAAGGCGAAGCTGTCGGGGGAGCAGATGCTGACCATCCGACAGCGGGCCAGCAACGGTAACCACCCCGACGGGCTGCTCCGAGTACCACAGCCCGAGACCGTCACCGCATCCCTGCCCGAGTGGGACAGTTCCGGCCGCATCCAAGAAGCCAGTCCATGGGGCTGGGGTGGGGGGAGCGTCCGCAAGCCCCCCACCTGCCGGGTCACCAACAGTCCCAGCAGTCGGCCCCCTTGTGCCTCTGCCTCAGGCCCTCCTGAAGCGGCCAGGCCAGGGACAGACGCGCCCCGCCCCCTCCACGCTGAGCTTCCCGTGCGGGTCTACCCGCAGGGACCCTGGGCTCCGAGCTGGGGGTGCTGGCCCCGCGGGAGGGCGTGCCTCGAAGCAGCCCAGCCTCTCGGTGATGCAGCTTCCTCCTCCGTTCACAGGGTTCGTGCAGAATCGCAAACTCGCGGTGCTGGCGTGGCCTTGGGGGTGAGGCGGCCGGGGGGGGGGGGGGGGGGGGGGG
>PJEM01008199.1:0-19836 GCA_004023845.1 Helogale parvula | reverse complement strand
AAACGAGCTTCCGCCGGACGGGGTGCTGGAACGGGGCTGCGCTCACAGGCTCCTACCCTGTACCGGCCCTGGGCGGCGCTGGCACGCGGCGCGGGCACGCGGCGCTGGCGGGGACTCGGTAGAGCACGACTGGAGGGATTACAGCGCCCAGGATTCGCAACCATGCAGCAGACTGTCACCGTGGAGAGCAGGAGCTGGCCCCCTCCTCGGAGGACTCTGTGATGAGGGGGCGGGGCAGGGACCACCCTGAAGCCGGCACCACCGCCCTCATTTGGGCTCCTCAGAAGAGCAGCGCAGGGAGCAGTGCGGGTCGTGGGTCAACCTGAGCGAAGGCCCTGGGCCATCTCTGGAGCTGCAGCCCCGGAGACTCTGCCCCTTCCGCGGGGGCTCTACCTGAAGCTGACTCCCCCCACCAGGGCCCCAAGGCCTGCACAGTCACCCAGCCATTCATTCCAGTTCCCGACGGCAGCTCCAGGGCGTCTGTGGGCCGCCTGCACTGAACAGGCAGCTGTCACCACCAGGTGGCCAGAGTCAGCATGTTTGCATCTAGAAGGCCCGCTCTGGCCTCCCCACTTCTCTGGGACAAGTGCTCGGGGCCACAGGCACAGAGCTCGAGTGGGTGGAACGCTGACCCCCAGAGCTCCAGGGACCGCACAGTCACCGGCGGCCCGAGGTGGCATGGGGAAGTCGCTGGGAGGTGCCAGGCCCGCTGCTGACACACCTCTCAGCCGGGACAGCAGGGACTGCAGTGACGACTGCCAGGAAGAACTACCACCACCAACCACCCTTACTGAAATTCTAGCATGAGCTCTCCTCAGACACCCTGGTGGTCCAGCAACCGCCTCCTGCCAGGGGGTCTGCCTGCGACAGTCCATACCCATCAGTGAAGGAGGCAGCAGCGAGCAGGGGTCAGTGCAGAGCAGGCAAGGAGAAAAAACAGACCCGAGGTGGGACCGTGCCCAGCGGCGGGAGGTGCCAGCAGGAGCCTCCAGGGCCTCGGGAGGCCCACTCGTTCCGAGGGGCAGTCGATTGAGAATCCCCGTGTGCTCGCGGCAGGCCGGTGGGGGCTGGAAAGAGCCAGGGCTATCTCTCAGAGGCGGGAGCAAGCGGCCAGTGCGGCCCCCCGCCCCGCCCCATGAGGTGCCAAGCCCAGCCTCGGCCAAGGGACAAGCGATTGGACACGCCCACCCACTTCCAGGCGACTGAGCATTGTGTGCTGGACCTCAGTGCTGGGTCGTGGGCGGGGCCTCGATGCTGGGCCGTGGGCGGGGCCTTGGTGGTGCGACATGGGCGGAGCCTCGGTGAGGGGCGGGGCCCCGATGCTGGGACATGGGCGGGGCCTCGGTGCTGGGATTTGGGCGGGGCCAGGTGCTGGGACACGTTCTGCCCTGCCTGTGCCCGGATGAGGAGGCTCAGGTCCTGCAGCCATGAGCGAGTGGCGGGAGCTGGACCAACCCGTGTCCTCCCGACATGTCTGTCTGGACATGCTTCGGGCTGAGACCAGAGTCACTTCTTCGTGACGCCGAGAACACTCGTCACGGTGCAGAGGCTGTGGCGTGGGGCGAGGATGGTCGGGCACCGCGCGGAGTGGCTGACTCGAGAGCAAGCACGCGGGAAACGCACTGCCACTCCCGGGGACGGGAGAGAACTCTCCGTTTTCCGCAGTGATCGCCCCCATCCGTCCGAGTGCAGAGCTCTGGTCGTGGCGTTGCCGCAGCTGGTAGGCGCCAAACACCGTCTGCCTCTCTCTTTTCCTGAAAATCTTGAGCACCTGACTGTGCTCCTACGCCTTGGTGGGGAACGAGTCCAGAAGCTTCCCTCCCTCCAGCCTTGGCTCTTCCGTGAGCGCTGAGGCATCAAGGAGGCCACCGTCCAGTCGGCTGGGCTGCTCCGGTGTTGGGATTCCAGCGACTTCCGAGCTGTTCTAAGTGCGCTTGAAGCCCCCTTGCTGCTCGGAACCCCGGACCCTCCCTCCCTCTCCTCCTCCCTTCCTCCTCCTCCTCTTCTTCCCCCCTCCTCCTCCTTATTCTTCAGACTTAAAGGATCTTCTCTCCCCTATCCCCACAAGGTCACCATGATTTCTTTATCCCTGAGAATGTCCCTCAGAGCACCGGGAGGTGTGGCCTCTGCTCAGACCCCTCTGCAGAGTCTCCCTCCCCCTCCCCACCTCTGTTTTGTTTCTGCCTTTGTTTTGCTCTTGTTGCTGTGGGTGGGTCTTCCTGGGTGTCTTGCCAAGGACAGGAGGAAGTGAGGCAGCCCTCCTCTGTCCTCCCTGGATTGCGGCAGACGACAGGAGGCCCCGGGCAGGGGCGCTGCGGCCTATCGAACAAGCAGGCCTCGGGCAGCCCCGGCGCCTGACCACAGCGGGCGCTGACACACGTGTGGCTCCAGCTCAGCCTCCCTGGAGGAGAGGACCTGGGCGAGGGGCGCTGCCCCCAGGCAGGGACAAGTGTGCCGCCACCCGCTGCACCGCACCGCAGGTCGCTCTCCTCTGCCCGTGTCCTGGCCCCGGGGGGTCCTGGGCTCTGGGGTGTCCTGGCCCCGGGGGGTCCTGGGCCCCGGGGGGTCCGGGGCAGGCGCAGGTGCAGGGCTTTGGGAAATTTGTTTCCAGATACTGGAGTTCTCTGGACTCTCTCCTGGGCCCAAGGGACTGAGATCCCGTCCACCTGCCACCACCTCTGTCCCTGCCCGCCCTGCCCGTCCTCACGGGAGAATGTCTGCTACGGAGCATGGCAGGGGGCACGAGGGGCGAGCAAACAGGACAGACGCGGCAGGCACCCTGTCCTGCTTCACCGATGCAAAAGCACTAACAGTTGTCTGTCCGTCTGTCTATCCATCCATGCTCCTAGAAGAAAATTCCGAGATGGGGAGGTCAGCACGAGGCCCTGCTATATTTTTACTGGACCTAAATGACACGACTTCTGCCAGAAAGTCGGTGTGACCTGCAGGCCCTCGGGTAATGAGGCCTGATTGGCAGCTGGCTCGTCTCCCTTACGCACCTTACGCACTGAACATTTGGGTCCAAGGCTTCGGTGGACATATATTTAAAGCACTCCAGAGCATACAGTTTTGAAAATATACATATTTGGAAACTATCTAAACTTACAAAAAATTCAGAAGACCAATTTAAGACTTATAAAAAGGCATTTTTGTTTTCAAGTCTTCAGTTCAACAAAAACCGAAGCCCCTCTGCTAGACCGCGTGCAGCGTTTTCGCTTTCTTTTCCTTTTAATGACTTGTCAGCTCGCAGCGCGGAGTCCGCAGGAAGGACCGGTCTCTGGCGCTTTTCAGCTGCAGACAGGGACAGGGGACCGCGAGACCACGGCCGCTCTGGCTGGCCGCCCTCCGCGTCTCAACCGACGCCCGGTATTCAGCCGCTTTCTTGAGCCCCACTTCTCCAGACTCACGGAGTCGGGTATCTTCTCTAGATTAATTTATCCCTTAGCAACCACTGTGTCAAAGAGGGACCATTTTTGCAATGAGGGAATTTGAAGTTTAGGACTAAGAAAACTACTCCTCACAAAACCCTTATGTGGGATGATGCGGGTTTAGATCCCAGGTCTGTCATGTTGCGAAACCCAGGCTTTACCGCCCCGGCTTCTCGAACCCCTCAGCAGGGCGCAGGTATCCAGGAAATGTCCCAGGTCGCATGGGCTCTGCGGCTGCCAACATGTTGGTTAAGTACTAATTGCTGGACGCTCTTTCGTAAGAACTCAAGTCAGTAAAATGCCCCCCTGCCCCCACGGTTTCACGCGTGTTCCAGATTCTCTTCTCAGAGCTTTATCAAAACTGTTCTAAGCTTTCATTTGTTGGAATCCAGCCCCAACACCAAGATGTTGACACGCCAGGTGTTTTATGGCCTCGGTTTATCCTGGGCGCCACTGACAGAGCCTCTCCCACCAGACAGTTAAGATGATTTCAGTCCTCTCGCTGTTCCCTGGGCGTCACGCTGGCGCGGGGATCTTCAACCCGCCTGGCCTGAGAGGAGTTGTGGCCACAATTCCACCCTGACATTGTCGGTGAAAATGTGCTCTCCTGATGGTGGGAGCAAGCAGGTGCATAGAGCATTCTTTTCTTATCAGGAATTACCCAGAGTCAGATGTCACGATCACACAGCCCTGAGGCCCCCAGAGGACGGGCCCCTCAGAGCTCTGCCCGCCTTCCCACGGGCTCCACCCCCTTCCCACGGGCTCCCCCCTCTCCCCGGCAGGTCTCCCCCTCGACGCTGTTAGCCACCACATATAAATAAAGAACTAGACTTTTCCTTTAACGTCCAAGAGAAAGCAGTTCTTTGGCTCACTGACGGCTCTTCCTTTGCGCGGTGCGCTCCCACAGGACGGACAGGCCAGGAGCCGTGACCAGAGCGGCCCCCTTCCCTGCAAGCACCAGAGAGAAGCCCTTTCCACTGAATAATGGTGTCTTTCAGAAGTCACCCGAATCTGGATGGGCCAGACCTCAGGGTCAGGAGAAAAGAGGAAGGTTCCCCGGGCCTCTTAGAAACAGAGATCCCGCCTCATGCTGGTGTAGGTTTTGCGATCAACAAACTATGACGTACAGCTGGAAAAAGCGAAGCTTTGAGTTTGTTCAGACCTAAGAAACTGGAGAACTATGACACGAAGCCCTTGCTCTTAACAGAAATTCACGTGGTAAACCCATCCGGCTCAGGCACGGGGCGGAGGGGCCGCCAGCACGCAGGTCCCCGCCGTCATCTGTCTGTGCGAGACCCGCGTCTGCGCGCCTGGGCTGCTGGCGCGGCCCGTCCTCATTAAAGGGATTCTGAGGCCCCGCTGTTCTTGCTCGAGGTGCATCTGAACTTCTACGGAAACAAGCCATCGGCCCCCCTGGGCTGGAGCCCTCCTGGGTGCTCAGAATCGCACGCGGTGACTCAGTCCGCCTGGTTCCTAGCTGAGAAAGTTGCCAAGAAGTCTGGTCACAGACCAAACAGGGAAGTGCAACAGCCCGGTTTGCTGGAAGGTTTCCTCCTAGAGCCGTGAACGGCGTGGGAGGGCAGGGAGGTGACGTTCTGGACCCTGTACGACGTGGCCGGGGACACATGCTGAGGCCTCGGTGGCAGGGCCGGGGCCGTGAGACCTGGTGTCAGCCGGCCACAGCTGGTCCCTCTGGGCGGGGAGGGCGGGAACGCCACAGGTTCAAGATCGGATGGGCCCAGAAATCAGGCTGAACACGCGCCATCTCTGCTGTGCGGAGCAAAGGCCGCGGGTCCCCAGACGTGTGCGTGTGGTTCCTGTCCGGAAGACTGCCGGCTCTCCCGGGCGCGTCCGTTTTCTTCTCCACTAAAAACAACACCTGGGGCCCAGCACCGTGGCTCCCACGCCGTCTGTGTCTCTTGCTTCCATGCGTTGGTGGGGAGGCTCTGACTCGCGGGGCCTTCCCTCCCAGGGTGGCCACGCCCTCCCAGGGTGGCCACGCCCTCCCAGGGCGGCCACGCCCTTCTGTCTGCAGACCCGAGAAGGGCACCTGCCCCACCCCCAAGGCGTTCGACCAGGCTCCGCTGCTGTGCCCCGTGACCGAGGGATGGCAGTCCCAAGTCCTGGGCGGTCAAGGGTGAGGGCTTTGCAGGACTCCTGCTCTTCTTCCCCTGATTACATTCAGCCCCGAGAGACCCAGCGGCCAGAAAAAAGGGTCTGGATTTTTTTCACCCTGATGTCTCCCCGGCCAGCAAGTGGCCACCTGAGCTGGCGCTGGACACTTGGTGCAGGCGCCCTGCGAGCCCGGGCCCTCGGGGTTGGGGGGCTGCCAGCCGTACCCCACCCCCCGTGGCCCCAGCAGTCCCGCTGGTGGAGGTGTGTTTTCTAGAAATTTCTTGTTTGTGTCAGTCACATGGCCTGTGTGCAGAGAGCCTTAGGGGGACGGCCCCTGCAGCCCCCCTCCGCCACCACGAGCCTTTTGGGAGGCGGCCCCGGGCCCTCGGGCAGCGGGCGGTGGGTGCGGTCACGCGTCAGCAGCTTTGCGGGGCCTGGCCAGGGTGGGCCGATGTTGGTCTCACTTTCGGACGTGTCTGCAGTGTGACAAGGGAGAGACTGAAGATGGGCTGAGGCTGTAAACCCAGCTCCGGGACGGAGGCCGGGGGCGGTGTCCCCCAGATGTCCCCTCACGACGGGGGGGGTCTGTGTGCCTTGGTTGTAGCGATGGAAAAACATGCAACTGGGACGACTCTTTAAATCCAAAGAGAGCAAAGAGAGCTCGAAGCGGCGGCGCTGTCTGCGGGCGCGGCGCTCGAGCTCGGTGCCGTCTGTCCTCACAGGCATAGAGAACGACGAGGAGATCAGGCAGCTGGACGAGGAGATCAAGGAGCTCAGTGAGTCCAACTCCCAGATGGAGGCCGACATGATCAAGCTCAGGACTCAGGTAACAGTTTTTGAAGCCCTCGATCCTCGCCACCGCGTGCGCTCGGGCCAGGGACGCCCCCGCGCTCGGCCTCGGGGACCCGGGGACCCAGCCACACTCCCGCCCAGGGAAGGCCTTGGGGAGCTGGGACACGCCGGTGCTGGGGCTGGGGACACATGCTCCCCTTCCCCTCTCCTGCCTGTCCCCCCCGATTCCATTCCGTGTCCTGAGTGTGTGCTGAGACGGGCTGTTTCAGTGGCTGAACCCCAGGTGCTTCCTGCCCTGGCCGGCGCTCCAGTGAGATGCCCTGTGCAGCAGTGCTCCCCACAGGGTCTCCTGGTCCTGCCCATGAGCTGCCCTAATGCCCTGTGGTCACTGCCTGCCCTGGGGAGACAGCAGAACTCCCCGGAGAAGGGCAGCCTGGACCGGGCTCTTGTGGAGGGAAGGCCGCCCGTCGATGGGGTCCCGGGCCCAGGTGCCCATATTGAGCACCTACTAGACGCCTGACTGCGGGGCCATGCTGTGCCGTCCCACTGTGTGCTCAATGCAGCCCACAGGGTAGTATCATCTCACGTCACACACACGGGGACTTGGCTAAGCCAAGGCCAATGGCCAATCTTTGGCCGCTCAGAGCCCCGTCCCTAAGTCCACACGGTGCCCCATGTGGCACCCCGGGTGCCCTGCCACCTCTCTGACAGCACACGGGGTCCCAGTGCCACGTGGGTGCTGCCGTCTCCCTCCCTGCAGACCCCTCCCGGCCGCCCAAGTGTGGCCAGCGTAGGCCTGGCCTGGAACCCCGGGTCGTGGCCGCAGCTCTGCTGTGTGGCGGGCTGGCTCTGTCCGCAGTGGCACCGAGCCTCCAGGGAGTGTCCCCATCAGAACACCCAGAGGGACCCTGCGGGTGCCCCTGAGTGGGAAGGAAGCACGGAGGGTGGGGGACCCCTACCAGGCACGACCGTTCTGTCCAGCTGTTTCCACACCACCTGCTCGCCCACGGCAGCCCTGCCTGGGCTGCACTCCTGTCACCGGGTGGGCCTTGTCCTTGGCACTGAGCCGCATGCATGGCCGTGCTCGGCCCCCGGCCAGAGGTCTGCAGGAGGGGACGGTCCCGGGGGACTCGCCACAGCAGCACCACGGGCCCGCACACCAGCAGTGACTTGTGTCACTGGGCCCGCTTGCCCCGACTCGTGTCCTGCCCCTGGGGCTGCAGCCTCCACACCAGTCAGCCCTGCTCACACTCATAATCCTGGGGACTCAGCATTCCCCGCCTGTCCAGGGCTGTGACCTCAGCCCACCGGGCCACATTCTGACCTGACACACTTGTATCTCCATGCGGGGGACCAGCCCACGCACCCCAGTCGAAAGGTCTCGAGTAGGGGGTTGGTGTCGGCGCAATATCAGTAGGAAAGAAGACAGATAAGACAGACAAGGGAATGGTGGAAAAGCCACACCTTTACTGAGATAGTCACTGTCTTACACATCATGGGTGGTTACATTTTTTCTCCAATGATTACATAGTTCAAGGTCCTTGAAGTGAAGACCTGCTCCGGAAAAGGTCATTCTTATCAGGACAGTAGCAGATACAATCAAGTCATTACAAGAGAGGAATCCCCTAGTAACAGTCTGGTTTGCAGCATAAGCTGAGCCTGAAGAATCTATGAGGAGATTTACCTTCCTTCAGGCCCTTCATCCGTTATTCAAGGGTAAGATGCTCATCCTTTTACAAGCAAATCTTTGGCAGAGGATTCTGTTCACTCCCAACAGCAGACAAAGAGCCAGAAAATAAAGTCAGGGAAGGCCACTGACGGACCCAAGTTGATTCAAAGCCCAAAAGTATATGCCTCTTTGCAAAGCAGTGAGAAGATCATAGGATGAACAGAAGCCACATGTGCGGCCCAGGAGGCCAAATATTGTTTGAGGGTTTTTCTTTTGTGCCTCCTGGGCCCCCACGTCTCCAGGAACGCCTCCTGCCCTCTCACCTCCCAGCCCTGCCCTGCCCGCTCTCCCTGCAGCTGCTGTCACCCGCTGGGCAGGGGCCCGGCAGCGGGAGCCAGCGCAGGGACGAGGGCCAGGCGCCGGCTCCCCAGACCCCGGCTCCCCAGGGGCACCCACGTTTGGAGCAGAGACAGGCCCCTGTGCACACGGTTGTCTCACCCCTCCCTGGTCCTTTTGTCCCCCTGTGGATCGCCACTGCCCATCAGGGGTTTCCGACCTCCGTGGGAACTTGTGCTCCGGGAGCTTCTGTTTGCCTCCAGTGTCAAAAATGAATGTAAGGGTGACGTGTGTCCCACTGACCTGGCTGCCATCCCTCCGGTGGCTCCTCTTCCCTGGAAGGCAAGCCCAGTGTCCAGGTGATGGCCCGCGCTGAGCCAGGGCCCCTGAGGGGGCGCGGCAGGTCAGGTGATTGACAACATGGGCGGGTGGCTGCACAGACAGCACAGGGCAGGCCACGCGGGAGCAGCTGGGACCTGATGTCCCTTGCAGGAAAGGTACATGCTCATTCCCCCGTCAGTGCGCAGGGACAGAGGTGGGAGTGGCCACAGGAGCCCTCCTACCCATCAGCCCCTGGGTGCCTTTGCCGTCTAACCTTTGGCCAGGGCACATCTACTCTCCCAGCCTTGTTTTGGAAAGTGCCAGAAAGATGGTGCTCCTGCCACTGGGTTCTCCACGGCCCCTGGCGCCCTCACTGCCTGTCAGTGACCAGAGGTGAAGGCAGGAGCTCCCAGCGCCACCTGGCAGCCTGGAGACCCCAGAGGGGACGCAGCCCAGCAGTCTGGGCAGAAGAGCCACGGAGATGGTTGGCCCCCTGCTGCCCTCCCGGCCCTGCCCTGCCCAGGTGACGCCGAGAGACAGGGACGGAGCCCCGCCGCGCCGGGCCAGGTGCTGACCCTTCCCTGTTCCTACACTGGTGCTGCGTGTGAGGCTTCAGTGCAGAACGAGTTCTGCTGCTCCCGATCATTTTTTTTATGTTTTTTTTATGTCTTTTATTTATTTTTGAGAGACAGAGAGAGACAGTGCGAGCAGGGGAGGGTCAGAGAGAGAGGGAGACACAGAATCTGAGGCAGGCTTCAGGCTCTGAGCTAGCTGTCAGCACAGAGCCCGATGTGGGGCTCGAACCCACAGACCGTAAGATCATGACCTGAGCCGAAGACGGACCCTCAACCGACTGAGCCACCCAGGCGCCCCCCCAACCCCATCATTTTCTGAATGGCGGGTCTGACCTCAGCCTCTCCCAAGTCCAGAACCTGGAAACCGAAAAGTGGGGGTCTCTCCATTTAGAATGGTCAGAACAGTATGAAGAATTACATATGTTTTTAATATTCTCAAATCAGTGATTCTTAGCTATATTTACTTTGCTTATAAATCTTATTTTTCACTTGAGTCTTATCTAGATTTGTATACATACACGCGGGCCTTCCCGACGCCTCCCCGCGCTGCCGTAGTGACTAGATGCTCCTCAAGCACTTAGAGAGGATGTGCTGTCAGACAGGGACACCTGCGTCCTTCTCCCCAAGGCGGGCTCAGTGAGGGAGCCGTGAGCACGTGGCTCATGGCCAGCAGAACTAGGCTGCCGGCCAGCGGCCCAAACCGCCGGTCCTGGGCCCCCCAACAGCGCAGGCCTCTTCCCTCAGACACCTTGGACCAGAGTTACCGTCCGCCTTTCTCATGCTGAGCTTTCTGCAACGGCTGCTTCCGTACTTGGTCCAGGGTGGACTGGAGAGGACTCGCATAGGCCTTCTCCTTTTCCACGGCCCCACCCTCTGCCAGCTGGGGCAGGGTCTGGGCAGAAAGGCGGGGCTGAGGCAGGGGGCGGAGCTGGGGCAGGAAGGAGGAGCCGGGACAGAAAGGCGGGGCCTAGGCAGGGGGCGGGCTGAGGCAGGAGGGTGGAGACTGGGGCAGGAAGGCGGAGCCTCTGGACCTGAGTTTGCTCAGCAGCCTGCCATGTGGCCATCTCCATGATGTTTGTGGGGTGCATTACTTTGATTTGGCCCCTGGCCTGATGAGAGGTGCGGGAGTAACGGATGTGCTACTGGGGACACTGCGCATCTCTGCGGGAGACCCTCGTGGGCAGGTGTTTTGCAGAGTGCGCCAGCTACCCCCACGCAGCTGAAGCCCGTGGCAGCACTTAGGCCCTGTGTCTTGGCTCCCTGAGGAAGCGCTGGGCAGGCTAATGAGAGCAGGGAAGGGCACTGTGAGGATGGGGGGGGGGGGCAGAGTTTGAGGGGAGGGTCAGCTAACTCAGGGGCGAAGGCGGCTTCTCCGTGAAGAACTAGGTTCAGGTCCCTGTTTTCCTGGGCCCTAACTGTGTCCTTGGTCACCCGCGTGCCCTGCCAGGCCCAGGCCGGAACGGGAGAAGAGGCAGCTCCTGGCTGGGTCAGTGAGCACTGGCTGTGGGCTGTGGGCTGCAGGCGGGGCCGGTGGGGCACCCCCTTCTTATTTAAGAGGAAGCTGGGTAGGCCTCGGGTGGTCCAGGACGGCGGTCAAGTCTCCAACTGCAAATACAGAGAACGTCTGCGCTCACCACCCGAGGAGCCAGGGGTGGTGGGGTGGGCAGCGATCTGTGACGTGGACAGGTGCCCACTGGCACCTATGGCTCAGACAGCGACCTGCCTCACCAGTAACTTTACAGTCTAGGACTTACCCTGGGGCAGAGTTAGATGCAGGCTGAAAAGGACGAGCTGGGCCCAGCGGAGGGCTCGGAATACTTGCCAGAGACGTCCTCGTGGGAGAGGCCCTCGGTGACGGTCCTGCCGGAGGACAGAACCGCGTAAACCTTGAGGGAAAGCGGCCCAGCCCGTTAGCTGCTCCCCGGAAAGCCGAGCTGTCTTAGCCGAGTTAGCAAATTGTCTACCGTAATGCATCAAAGTCCTAAGAACGGTACCCTTAAAATGACTGACGCTTGCCGTCGAAGCGTTGCGGGGGGAGAGAGGTGTCTCCGCCGGGACACGGGCGCCCCGCGGCCCCGCCCCCCGCCAGGACACGGGCGCCCCGCGGCCCGCCTCGTGTTACACGTCACACCACCCTGTGCGTTCTAGATCACCACAATGGAGAGCAGCCTGAAGACCATCGAGGAGGAGAACAAAGTAATCGAACAGCAGAACGAGTCCCTCCTGCACGAGCTGGCCAACCTGAGCCAGTCCCTGATCCACAGCCTGGCCAACATCCAGCTGCCGCACATGGTAAGTGACTGAGGGGCCGCCGGGCAGCGCGGGCGTGTCTGTGCCTGAGCTCGCGGCTCTCCACACTTTGGATGTCTGCGCTCACCGCCCCAGAACCGTAGCGTTAGCGGCTGGGAGCGCCGGTGGGCAGATCCCGTGCACCCCGTAAGATTAAGTGCGCTCTGAGTAGGCCTGTTGAGTAGCGGAAAGACAGCGGCATTACGCTATGATGCTATTTTATGCTGATGTGAATATCCTATTAAGAAAGTAAAACTTGTGTATGAACTACTATTTAATATCTCGTAGGATCCAATCAATGAACAAAATTTTGATGCGTACGTGACTACTTTGACGGACATGTATACAAATCAAGATCGTTATCAGAGCCCAGAAAATAAAGCCCTACTGGAAAATATAAAGCAAGCTGTGAGAGGAATTCAGGTCTGAGCAGCTGCTGTAGGTGACGGGATCTTGTTTAAAAGGAGGCCTCTTGTTCTTTGCTGCTGTGATTTACCAGAAAGTGTTCTCTATTTATTTCTGTTTGAAACAGTGTTATGCTTACAAGACTTCATGATGATTTTATGTCTTGCTTTCAGGATAGCACCTGCAGGGTAGTTTTTCAATACATTCACATTTTGTACGTTTTCATATGAGCTGACAGTGCGATATGTAATGTTTATAACCGCAGATGTATGCACACTCGGGGGGTATATTTCTGAAGAGGTGAGCTGATCAAAATAAATAGAGTGTAAATTCTTTTTAATGCTTTAGTGATTAAATGTTTTAGTATTTTGAACTGAAATGGACAAAAAAAAAAGACAGCCCAGCTTTGAATGACCATGTGACGGCCCTGCAGCCACTTTGTAGACATTATCATTTTGCCTCATGTTAGAGGATTTTATGGAATTTAAGAAATACATTTTGTGTGCATATTGTTTCATAGCAAGAATCGGTTGCAAAAAATGCTTTATTTTTGAACAATGCTTGGAAATATTATGTGATTTTTTTGTTTGTTTGTTTTAGGAGGATGGTGTATGGTGGGGGCAATAAATGAGGTTTTTTGCATTCCAAGGAAATGGCATATGGATTATCTGTAAGAAATGAGATAAGTAATTTATTGTAAGACAACACCCAGCCATGGAAACCCTTGGCAGAAGATTCAAAGCAGCTTACGCAGCACTTTTACGTTAACTCCTGAGCATTCCGTGCTGACTCTGGGAACCGCAGTTCAGACAGGGGCTTACTAGAGGCGGACAGCGCGAAGACCCCCTGTCGGTGTCCGTAGACTTCGGAGCCACCTTCCCTTCCCTCCCCGAGAGCTGTGCCCCTCTGAAGCGTCTCACAGAACCTGTGTGCTCTGATTTAAGTTCAAAGATAATTTCAGAGTGTTTATTTCCCCTTTTTCCACTTTTAGAAATTATTACTGTCGTTGTTGCTGTTATTACGACTTCACGTTGGGGGAATAAGGCAAATGCCGCGCGAGTCCGCGAGCTCCCGCAGGGCGCCCTCTGCTGGGCGGCGGCCGCAGCGCAGCGGGACGCCCGGCGCTGAGTGCTCGCCCACGGGCCTTGCTGTTCCACCCGCCCTTGGAGACCTGGCGACCGCAGGGCACTTGCAGAGCCTTGCTCTTTGACGTGTCACGACCTATTCTGAGAATGAATGCAATCAGATTTTAAGAGTAATCACCTATACTTCAGCACTTTTTTGCTTTACACTAGATCATCCTAGACTGGCTTATACTTGGAGGTTTGATTGTTTTCTTCCAATGACTGCACTACATGTACGCATAAGACCACTTTTGATTGCGCGCCCTCCCCTCCGAGTAGTCCCTAGGACGGCGTGTTGTGTCTTCTGGTGTTGACTTGAGTTACGTGTAACAGCATCTCTTCCTTCCATGTCTTGATGTTATGCAGGAAGTACAGAAGTACTTTAAAATTTTGTTATGAAAAAAAAAAGATGGGTTTTGTAAAAATAAAAAAAAAATATTTTTAGCAGAACAGGACTTACAGGGTCATTGTCCCCACAACGTGCCAGTCGACTATTTGCACTTACCTTGTCCTATATATCCGTACGGAGGTGTGCAATTCCCGGGGTCAGCAGCCTGGCGAGGCCGGCCCCGGACCATGACCGGAGCCCTCACGGCTGACCCGACGATGTTGCTAAGGGAGCTTACAGGGATCTCACAGCAAATACTGATACAATACTCAACCTCGGTCTATAAATATGTATAAATGTACGTACACCCCCCGCGGCACTTTATACTGCTCACTGTACAAACGCTTCCGCGAGGACGCGGCTCCCGAGCCGGATCGACGGCGGAGCTCCGGGGCTCCGCGGCGGCCGCCTGGACAGCGCCCTCTTTCTGTCGTGCGATTAGTTGTAGCTGCCGTGCTCAGAATTGCCTTCGAGAGCTGAAGCGAGGGGCGCCTCGTCTGGGTGCCCGCGCCGCGCACTCGGCGGGCCGGGCTCCCGCGGGGGCCCTGGGGTTCGTCTGGGCAAATGCATTTCCCTGCCGCGATGTGTCTGCAGCTTCTTTGCCGATATAGTAATGCTTTTAGTAGAGTAATAGGTAGTATCGGTTCTGGATTCTTCTTGTTATCACCCATGTACAATGGAAAGGGGTTTTAAGCACAAATCTGCTGCTCATCTAACGTTGGTACATAATATCGAATCAAGAGTTACCTGTGACTATTATACGGGGTCACAAAGTGTCACATGTTAGAATGCTGACCTTTCATACGGAATTATTGTGAGTCATCAGAGTTTATTTATTATAACTTCTTGTTCGTATTCATTTCTGAGTTAATTTAAGTAATCATTTATGGAGACAGAATTTTGTATAAATATTTATCGTGCTCTCTGTGGAACTGGAGTTTGATTTATTTTTGTACGACACGGCATGGGTGTGTTGACACTTTAATTTTGCTATAAATGTGTGGAATCACAAGTTGCAGTGATAACTTCATTTTTAAATTGTGAACTTTGTACAAATTTTGTCATGCTGGATGTTAACACATCTTACTCTAAATAAAAACGGTGTTGCCACATTTGTAGCACGAGGGTCTCTAACCAGCGTCCGCGTCTTCACTGGAGTCTGGAAGGGGGTCCGGGCCCGCGGGCGGCGTGTGGTCCCAAAGCCGCGGCTCGGGTCACGAGCCCGTCGAGGGCCCGGAGTGGACGGTGTCCCCGGCCCGTCCGCGCAGTGGACGCCCCCCGGCCCCTGCCGCTGGGCAAAGTCGCCCGGCCACGGTTGCCTCCACTCTTGTGAGGACACGTCATGTCTCCCCGGAACAGGGACACCGTCCCACACAGCCACCGCGACACGTCCCCTTGCACCCATATCCAGATGCGCCAGCTGAGCTGACAGCCTCCCTCATCCGCACCCCGAAGGAGCAGCCGGCTCTGGGTCTGACGTCCATCTTCCTGCGGTCCTGGGCCGCCCTCTCTCCCCCGTCCCGGTGGCTCAGGTGCCCTGAGCGATGCCCTTCGCGCCCCTGCAGCTCACTCCCGAGGGCACGCGTGTCCCCCGTGACTCGTCCTGTGCTCCGTCCGTCACCCACTGTTACTTCCAAACCGGCAGGCACCGCCCGTGAACTGCGGTCACCCTTCAGACCTGACGTGTCCGTGACTTACCCCTTTGCCTCCGTCTATGCTGTAAAATTCCAGAAACGCCTCCTGTCATAGACACAGTCCCCCAAATACAACACTCGAGGAAGAGGCCCGGCGATCTTCGTTAAATCCAAACTCTGTGTGCCCAGCGTCAGGGCCACTGGGGCGCCCGGCCGCCGGCGCCGTCTGAGCTCCGCCAGGTAACGGCGTGGCCAGCTTCATGGAGTGACCGGGGCAGGAGGGACGGGCTCCCTCAGACGGCAGGTGCAGCCCCGTCAAAGGCCCTGCCCCAGGACCAAATGGGCTGACGTAGGCGGTGCACCCGAGAGCCGCCGTCCCGACTTAAGTCTGTCATCACCAGACGCCTCTTCCTCTGAGGGGCCAGGTGGCTGGCACTGTTACCGACATTTTGGGAAGCAGAGTAGCAGTCACGTCCAAGATCTTATAAAATTCAAATTTTGAGCCCAATAATTCCAGAAGTCTATCCTAAAACACCAAAACAATTGCAATTATAAATGCACTGAAATAAATAAAAATAGCCTACAAGTCCTATTTTGGAGGAACGGCCGAACAACTCTGGTAAGTGCGCTTTTTAGGACACCGCGGAGCCGTGAACATGGCTGACAGAGGCGCACCAGCAAGACGTTTGTGAGGCTGTCAGTGGATAGTACAAGGTGGCCGTGAGCCGTGCCAGCTGGGGTCCTGGCGAGCCGCACCCCTGCTCGGGCGGTGGGGAGGGCCAGCCTCAGGGAGGGGACGGAGGGGGACCCCAGGGGGCAAGGGAGACAAGTGCCCGGGTCCCGGGTGAGGACAGGAAGGCCCGGAGGGGAAGCCGGAGCGTAGGCAGAGAGACCCTGGGCGCTCTGCCTCCTTTGTCTAAAGCAGGCCTACTGAACGCACCTTCCACACAAATACCAAAAGAAAAGTAAATAAATAAGAAGCTTGAGTCTAGTGAGGGTCCTGGAAGGTTCTGAAGCTCTGGAAGGTGTCTGCGTCCGGCAGGCAGCCCCGGGGGTGTTAAAAGCAGGAGGACACAGAATGCAGGGCAGAGGGGGAGGGGCAGAGAGGCTGCTGGAGGGGTGGGCATTACAGGCCTGGCCCTAGGGACCCCCCAGACCCCAGACGGAGCCCAGACTCCTGCGCAGTCCCCGCCTGGACGCCCACCGTCCACCCCCAGGACATTAGGAGCCCCCGGCCCGAAGCGCAGCAGATGCAGGGCTTTCCGGGCCCCCTCCCTCCTCACCTCCAGGGTCCCTGGCAACAGGCATTCACCACGGCAGAGCAGGGGAGGGGGCAGGGTCTCAGCAGTAAGATTGAAAATACTCGTGAATGGAAACCAATTTGACAATAAACTATTAAAAATTTAAATTTAAATTTAAAAAATAAAAAATAAAATGCACGTGAAAGGGGGAAAATCTAGTTTTTTATACTTTGTGTATTTCAGTCACCATGACACCCACACAAGGATGGGTCATGCACAGACTGAACCCAACGGAAAAGCACCGTGAGCTCAGGCACGAAGCCCGCCCCGCACGCAGGTGCCGCGACCTCTTGGCAAGCTGACAAAGCAGAGGTGTCCCCGCTCCCGCACCCCCCACACCCCTCCCGATCCAGGGCCCGACCCTGGGACAAGGGGCCTGTCCGTCCTTCGGAGCCCCCACTCTCGGTCTGCAGGCCACGTTCTTCCTGTACGGTGGTGCACCTGCCTTATGTTGCTTCGGAGTCATTTTCTGAGCAGCACAAGGTAGAAGGTTAGCTTCCCTCCCCCCCCGCCCAGCCGCCTCTGCAAGGAAAACATTAAGAAGACAAACGCACACACGTTCATTTAATGTGAGTTGTACAAGGCCCGGAGCCCAAGTAAGGAGAGGAAGCCAGAGACGAGGGACAGGCTGATTCACCAGCCTGGGGGGGGGGGGACCCCGCTGAGCCTCTCCGCTGCAGATGAGGGTGAGCCTGCCGGCAGGGACGTGGTGGCTCCCCGCTGCGGGACTGACCTGCTGGGGGCGCACAGAGTCCTTCCTGGAACAGCTGTCCCAAATTTCTCCAGATAAGTACTCGACACACCAGGGCGCCTGGAGGGCTGAGGCAGGTGAGTGTCTGATTTCGGCTCAGGTTATGATCTTATGGTTCTTGGGTTTGAGCCCGTCCCCACCATCGGGCTCTGTGCTGACAGCTCGGAGCCTGGAGCTGCTTCAAATTCTGTGTCTCCCTCTCTCTCTGCCCCTCCCCCACTTGTGCTCCCTTTCTCTCTGTCTCTCCCAGCGGGGCTGGGAGTCGGAGCCCCGCACCCACCCGAGGTGGGGAGGCTGGGAGTGGGGCCCAGCACCCGTGGTGGGGGGGGGGCTGGGAGTGGGGACCCAGCACCTACGGTGGGGAGGCTGGGAGTAGGGCCCCACACCCGCGGTGTGGGGGCTGGGAGTGGAGCCCAGCACCCGCGGTGGGGGGGGGGGGCTGGGAGCAGGGACCCAGCACCCACGGTGGAGAGGCTGGGAGTCTGGGCCCCGCACCCGCGGAGGAGGGGCAGGGAGTCGCGGCCCCGCACCCCCGCGAGCCGCACCACACGCGGCGGGGGGACCAGCTCGGGGTCTCTGACGATCGATGCGGCTTCGGGCGGAGGCGCGGCCGCGTGGGTCGTCCGTGGACGGGGGTGGACGGGAGGACGCGCTGTCCACTGAGCACGGTCGCTGGGTCACGCGGCGAGGAGACGCGCCCGCTGCCGGCGCAGGTGGCCGCGGTGAGGGAGCGGAGGGGCCCCGCGGGGACGCAGGCTAACTGGCTCCAGTCGCGCCTAAGGCGCATGCGCTCCTCCTCCTCCTAAGGTCCGCTGTGGCCGCGACCCTTACCTTGTGTTGTAAGTCGTCTAAAGGGCAGAAAGTGCCTGGTTTTCTCAGTCAACCAAGAAAATTATTGAGCACAGGACACGCAGGTGGCGCTGTGGCTGCTAAAAGAATAAATCCAGCCCCCACGAAAATCAATACAAGTCACTACCAGTGACACTTACGGCCTATCGTTATGTCTTTTAAAAATACATGAGCCCCTAACAAATGCGTAACTTGTGACTGGCGTTTTCAGCACGACATTTATGGAAGGACTTTGGCTGACACGCGAAGCATATGGGTTTAAGGACTTTATTTGCGTTGTGTTTAAAGACGTAGTTATCACTATGAGGGGCGCCTGGGGGCTCAACTGGCCAAGCGTCCGACTTCAGCTCACGTCATGATCTTACCGCTAACGAGTTCGAGCCCCGCGTCGGGCTCTGTGCTGACGGCTCTGAGCCTGGAGCTGCTTCCGATTCTGTGTCTCCCTGTCTCTCCGCCCCTCCCCCGGTCGTGCTCACGCAGGCACTCTCTCTCAAAAATGAAGATTTAAAATTTCTTAAAAATATTCATCATTTCCAAATGTTGAGAGACCAGGCCTCCATTTTACCCTCTATTAAATTCTAATGTTTGCAAGTTTATCTTTCCAGAAACAATCATTTCTGGTAAACACACAACCACTCTTTTAGGCGTGTCTGCAAACAAGGGACGAGGACGGAAGATTCCAGGAGGGTCATTAGACCTCTAAATGAAGGCAGACCTGTGTGTTTTCTGTCCCGCGTGGGAGGAGCGCTTGTCCCTGGGGGGGGGCGGGAGGTCAGGGGCCCTCAGCAGGACCGGGCAGGAGAGCAGCACAAACACCACGACACCGACTTCCCCCCGGTGCTCTGTCTTCTCCCTCCTGAGACTGGTGAAACTGCAAGCTCTTCCAGCCCTTCTGTCCTCTTTTCTCACATAATATTCTCCAAATTTATTAAGTTACATCAGGGGGGGTCCGAAACTTGTCCCTAGGCATAGGACAAATCGATAAGAGGATCTGTCCAAGGCTGCCACCCTGGTCCCCCAAGCCTGAGAGCGAGACGGGGAGGCCGTGATCTGGGAGTGTGCTCTCGCGCCCGGGCCCCCAGAAGGCGCTTCCTTCTCCCACTCCCTGGCCTTAGTGTGTCACACTGGCCACTGGGGATTGTCATGCAGTAAATGCTGTGCCTCCAAATCCTCACCCTGAAAATCCAGCTCCCCGCGTGCTGGTGTGAGGAGGGGCCTGGGGACGGCGGTGGGGCCGTGGAGATGCAGACCCCTGAGGGGACAGCACCCACGTGATTCCTTCTCAATCTCTCTCTCTCTCTCTCCTTTTCACATGAGGCTCCAGATGGCCATCTGGCAGCCAGGAAGCGGGTTCTCCCGGGCACTGGGCCCGCTGGGCGTCGGTCTCATGCTGGGAGCTGTCTGAACTCACCGGCTGAGTGAAAACTCCCGGTGAGGGGACGGCAGGTTTGCACGGTCTCTTGCCCCCAGAGAGCTCCCAAAATCTACCCTCTTGACACATTCGTTTCTGCTTGGGCACCAAACCTCAGAGCGCTTTGCTGATGAGTGTCAGGAGGGGCCTGTCCCCCTGCCCTGTCCCTGAGGCGTGACTGCACCTGGTCAGGGAAAAGACGAGTTGCTGGGGACCACGCCAGCCTCGCTGGATGACAGGGTCACAGCAGGGAAGTGGCAGACGTCTGCACAGCTCCTGCCGTGAAGCGAAACTGGCATCTCCTCTACTGGCTCGCATCGGGAACGGGACCGCTGTTCCTGATCAGGCCTCACACTGTTCCCAGTCAGACCGATGTTCCCCACACAGACCCTCATGGGGAGAAGCGTGCTCCCACCTCTACAAGGAAGAATTTAGACAAAGCACTGCA